>SJYA01003036.1:1316494-1328809 GCA_006410615.1 Neotragus moschatus
CGGGGGGGGGGGGGGGGGAGGGGTGGGCGGAGGGGATGTATGTATACCTATAGCTAATTCACTTCATTGTACACCAAAAGCTAACACAACGCTGTAAAGCAGTTATACTCCAATAATTTAAAAAATGCAATTAAAAAATAGCTACTCTCCATATATCTAAGGCAATAAAATAAACTCAGTTTTCTGATTGCTAACCTGATAATGATACCTCTTAAGTGGGGAGGTAGTTCTTAACTGAATAGAATTGATGGCAACAAGGACTTTGGAGTAGGACAGGTCTGGTTTTAAATCTTGACCCCACCACTTTCTCCTTTTCTTGAGCCTTGACTTGCTCATCTGTAAAAGGGGGATACAAACAGTTTTTATCACTCAGGGCTATTTTGGGAGTTAAATAAGTAATAATAGGTGCTGAATAAGTGTTAGTTATTATTGTTACTGTCTAAATTTTTTTTTAAGCCTAATTTAAATTAGGGGAATAATAGCATCTACCATCTAGGGCAGGGGTTGGCAAACATTTTCTGTAAATATTTGCGATTATGTGGGCCAAGCAATCTCTGTTACAGCTACTCATCCTATTGGTGTAATGCAGAAGCATCCATAAGCAATACATAGATGAATGAGCATGGCCAGTGTTCCAATAAAACTTTATTTGCAACATCAGGGAGGGGACTGGCTTTGGCCCATAGTCATAGCTGGTTAACCCCTTACCTAGGGTGTTGTGAAGGTTAAATGAGATGAGACTTGTAAAGAGCCTAGCAAGACTTTGCCAACAACAGTCTGTATAGTCAGAGCTATGTTTTTCCCAGTAGTCATGTATGGGTGTGAAAGTTGGATCATAAAGAAGGTTGAGTGCCAAAGAATTGATGCTTTCAAATTGTGGTGCTGGAAAAGACTCTTAAGAGTCCCTTGGATAGCAAGGAGATAAACCAGTCAATCCTAAAGGAAATCAACCCTGAATACTCATTGGAAGGACTGATGCTGAAGCTGACGCTTCAATCCTTTGACTGCCTGATGTGAAGAGCTGACTTATTAGAAAAGACTCTGATGCTGGGAAAGATTGAAGGCAGAAGGAGAAGGGGACGACAGAGGATGAGATGGTTGGATGGCATCACCGACTCAATGGACATGATTTCGAGCAAGCTCCGGGAGAGGGTGAAGGAGAGGGTGTGCTGCCTGGTGTGCTGCAGTCCATGGGGTCGCAAAGAGTCAGACACAACTTAACAACTGAACAACAACTAACAACTGAACAACAACAACAGTGCCTGGCACAGAGAATGGATTCTAACTGTTCCGTCCTGATTTGAACTCCAGGCTTTGCTCCTTTCTCCAGGAGAAAGAAAGCATCTATGAGCAGGACTTTTCAACAGAAGGATCAGTGCCATCCTCTGCCCCAATCAAAGCTAAATGTTCATCTCAACACCTGGAGCCTGGCAGTGCCACCACCTCCGTCCTCCCCCGAGGATGGAGGTAAAATGCCAATCCACGGGGTGTGATTAATCTTCTCTGTCCCACGCTTCGCCCCAGGGTGTGCTGCCATTTTCAGCATGTGTCCTGTGGAAATCAGGTTGCCCGTCCGAACCGTGATGGTTGAGAAATAAGGATACTCACATCTTTGGAATGGTTAACTATGCGCCTTTGCATCCGTAGATTCATTTAGCTCTCACCCGGAGGCTGTATAATGTGGTAAAGGCATGTGTTTAGGGAGAAGAGAGAGAGGCTAGATTTGAAATCTGTCTGCAACATTCTGGTTCCGTGATGTTGGGCAGGTCACTTTCCTTCGCTAAGCTTCAGATACATCCTCTATGAAATAGAGATTAAGTGAGATTGTACATATAAAGCCTCCAGCACAGCTTAGCATATGATAGCTATCAAACCCCATTTTGTAAAGGAAGAACATGATACTAAGAGGCAAACAGTCTCACCGATGATCATGAACTGGTGATTGGCCTCAGTTCAAAGATATTTAACTCTGGCCCCTGGTGGTCCAGTGGCTAAGACTCCCAGTGCAAGGGGTCCAGGTTCAATCCCTTGTCAGGGAACTGGATCCCACATGCTGCAACCAGGAGTTCGAATGCCACAAGTAAAGATTCATATCCTGCAGCTAAAAAAAAAAGAGAGAGAGATGGTGTGGCAGAGCGTGGGGATAACAAAGGTAATTGTAACTGCATCAAGCATAGCGTGTCTCTGTTAATTCAGTCCTCACAACAGCCAGGTTGGAAGGAGTTAGCAGATGCAGGGACTGTGATGTTGGCCTCAGAGTAAAGCAAGAACATTCCCTCTCCTGTGTCTCCTCTACCGATGAAGGGTCGACAGACTATGGCCATTCACTCTGGAAATGTGGCCTAAAGGCACCTCTTAGATGCACGCAGAGATTTATCTCTGAGAATGCTCATCCCAGCACTGCTTCTAGTGGGGGAAATGGCAAACAACCTAAGTGTCTGGGGGTTGGTGAAGTGATTCATGACACAGCCACAAATAGCAAACCACACAGCCTTTCACACTGCTGCTGGGGAAGAGCATCCAAGGACGTGTGGAGATGCTCATGGAATGTTCAGTGAAATGAGCAGGTAATAAAATGGTGAGACCCTAACTTTATGTTACAAAAACCAGACCTCCATGATGGTGTGTGTGTGTGTACGTGTATATATATATATATATATATATATATAGGGCTTCCCAGGTGATTCTAGTGGTAAAGAACCCACCTGCCAATGCAGGAGACATAAAATGAGAAGCGGGCTCAATCCCTGGGTCGGAAAGATTCCTGGAGGAGAGCATGGCAACCCACTCCAGTATTCTTGCCTGGAGAATCCCATGGACAGAGGAGCCTACAGGGAGATAGTCCATAGATTCGTAAAGAGTCGGGCACAACTGAATGACAGTTTGTGCATGTGTGCATATGGATATATGCACATAACATCTTGAACTACTCACATCTTGATGTGTGTTTTTGCGCTCTTTAAAAAATATGCACGTGTTTATATATAACATTATACATATAAAACACACATATATAAAACCATATGTGTCACCCTATATATGCATACTACATGTATAATATATATAATCATGTAAATTACCGTATGTATGCATTGGAAGAATGTACATAAAAAATTTAACGTCAGTATATGAAGAGATATGTATATACATATATCCAATACATGCATAGTGTTACGGATTGAATGTTTATATCCCCCACAAATTCATATGTTGGAGCCCTAATCCCCAGTGAGGCTGATTTGGAGATGGGAAAGCTGTTGTTGTTCAGTCGCTAAGTCCTATTCAACTCTTTACAACCCCATGGACTGCAGCACATCAGACTTCCCTGTACTTCACCATCTCCCGGAGCTTGCTCAAACTCGTGTCTGTTGAGTCAGTGATGCCATCCAACCATCTCGTCCTCTGTCTCCCACTTCTTCTTCCACCTTCAATCTTTCCCAGCATCAGGGTCTTTTCCAATGAGTCGGCTCTCTGCATCAGGTGGCCAAAGGACTGAAGCTTCTGCTTCAGCATCAGTCCTTCCAAAGAATGTTCAAGGTTGATTTCCTTTAGGATTGACTGGTTTGATCGCCTTGCTGCCCAAGGGACCCTCAAGAGTCTCCTCCAGCACCACAGTTTAAAAGCATCAATTCTTCAGTGCTCAGAACTGAGATTAAATGAGGTCATTAAAAGTGGAGCCCTGATCTCATAGGGTTAGTGTCTTTCTAAGAAGAGACACCAGAGTTCTCTCTGCGTGCACACGAAGGGGCCAGGTGAGTACACTGAGAAGGTGGCCATTTACAAGCCAGGAAGAGAGTTTTCACCAGAAGCTCACCCTGCCAGACCTTGATCTGGAACTTCTAGCCTCCAAAACCAGGAGAAAATAAATGTCTATAGTTTAAGCTACACAGCTTCTGTTGTTTTGTTATGGTAGCCCTAGTGACCTAGTGTATATATATGTGTATATATAAAATATACATTGTTGTTCAGTCGCTAAGTTATGTCTGACTCGTTGCAACCCCAGGCTCCTCTGTCCTCCTCTGTCCTCCACTCTCTCCCAGAATTTTGCTCAAATTCATGTAGTAATTGCCTCCCGCTCTTCCCAGTAGTGTTTTGGATACCTTCTTGACCTGGGGGCGCTCATCTTCCAGCATCATATCATTTTGCCTTTTCATACCCCACGTCCATGGGGTTCTCCAGGCAAGAGTACCATGTGCTCCAGTGGACCACATTTTGTCAGAACTCTTCACTATGACCCATCCATTGTGGGTGGCTCTGCACAGCATGGCTCGTGGCTTCATTGAGTTACACAAGCCCCTTTGCCACAACAAGGGTGTGATCCGTGACGGGGGCGTATATACATATCATACATGCAGACATATTTATACACAGACATATGTAAGGGCTTCCCATGTGGTGCAGCTGGTAAAGAGTCTGCCTGTCAATATAGGAGACATGGGTTTGATCCCTGAATAGGGAAAATCCCCTGGAGGACGAAATGACAACCCACTCCAGTAATCTTGCTTGGAAAATCCCATGAACAGAGGAGTCTGGCAAGTTACAGTCCATGGGGTCACAAAGAGTTGAACACAACTGAGAGCACACACACACACACACACACACACATACACATATATAGTGTCTTTCTATATATTTCTATATATTTGATGGTTCTATGTGTGTGTGACCTATATGGTCTTATATTTTTTTGATATATGGCTTTATTTATATGACAGTATGCATATATATAAACAATATAAGGTCAGAAGAATGTCCATCAAAATGTGGTTCCCTCTGAGCAGAGAGTTTGTAGGTGACTTTTTACCTTGTTCTTCGTTGCTTATCTCTATTATCTGAATTTTCTACAACAAACTTGTATCATTTCATGTTACTATTACTTATATTACTTAGTATTTTTATAAAATAATTATTAATGTATTGGTAAAAGTAATTATGACACCCATTTTTCTGCCTAAAAACGCTGGTCTTGGAGACTGGGACAGGATGAATGGTCATAGTCAAAGGGACTGAGACTCAGAAGCTGGGACCAGGCAGGAACTGCCAAGGGCACGTTGTAACCTTGAACAGGTTTGGGTGACCCCCACCTGAGCCGCCTCCTGCCTGGTAACAGGGTTCCCATGGAAACATGCTTTCTAGTTTCTAAAGGGCCCATTCACAAATACAGACTTGCAACACTGGCAAAGATCCATGTGCCTTCTTGGGGTGTGAAGGTCGCTGGAGCAAGACGGGGACTGTCCCAAAGGGAATTCTTGAAAACCCATACAGCCCTCGGGGTCTTGATGTCTGCATTTTGTATCTCCTACACAGATCAGCTGGACATCATCTCCATGGCAGAGACAACCATGAGGCCGGAGGAGATCGAGCTGGAGATGGCGAAAATCCAGCGTCTCCGGGAAGTCTTGGTCCGACGGGAATCTGAGCTCAGGTTTATGTAAGTGCTTGAGGAAAGTGGCCAAGAAAAGGAAGGAGTGAGGAGGGGGAGGATGCCCAGGAACCTGACATTTACTGTGTGTAACTGTGTGCCAGGCACATTCTCACTGCTGCCTCGAGGAGCGGCTCTCTGTTCCTCTATTTCTTATTCCTATGTGCTCAGTCGCTCCGCCGTGTCCTGCTCTTTGCGACCCCATGGACTGCAACCTGCTAGGCTCCTCTGTCCATGGAATTTTACAGGCAAGAAATACTGGAGTGGCATTTCTTCCTCCAGAGGATCTTCCTAACCCAGGGGTTGAACCTGCAGCCCTTTCATCTCCTGCATTGGCAGGCGGATTCTTCACCTCTCGTGCCCCCTGGGATGCCCTGTTTCTTAGTATATAACTGTTAGTCAATGTAAAACCCTATAAAAGATGATTAAATTACTGTCTGGGTCTTGCTTTTTTTTTTTTTCTATTTTTATTGTTTACATTCTCAAAGAGCATAAAACTTACATTTGGTTCTAAAATTATAATTAAGCTTCAGTTCTTATCTACAGATTTTTTTCTAACACTAAAAACATATCACTAAGGGTGGGATGAATCGAGAGATTAGAATGGCATACATATACTGCCCTGTGTAAAATAGATAGCTAGTCACTTTCACTTTTCACTTTCATGGATTGGAGAAGGAAATGGCAACCCACTCAAGTGTTCTTGCCTGGAGATTCCCAGGGACAGGGGAACCTGGTGGGCTGTCGTCTCTGGGGTCGCATGGAGTCGGACACAACTAGGGCAACTTAGCAGCAACAGTGGAAACCTGCAGCATAGCGGGGAGCTCGGCTCAGTGCTCTGTGGTGACCTAGTGGAGTGGGATTAGGGGGAGGGAGGTCCACCAAGGAGGGGATATATGTATACATATAACTGATTCACGCTGTTGTATAGCAGAAACTAACACAACATTGTAAAGCAACTATGCTGCTGCTGCTGCTAAGTCGCTTCAGTCCTGTCCGACTCTGTGCGATCCCATAGACGGCAGCCCACCAGGCCCCCCCCCGATCCCTGGGATTCTCCNGAGGTCCACCAAGGAGGGGATATATGTATACATATAACTGATTCACGCTGTTGTATAGCAGAAACTAACACAACATTGTAAAGCAACTATGCTGCTGCTGCTGCTAAGTCGCTTCAGTCCTGTCCGACTCTGTGCGATCCCATAGACGGCAGCCCACCAGGCCCCCCCCCGATCCCTGGGATTCTCCAGGCAAGAACACTGGAGTGGGTTGCCATTTCCTTCTCCAATGCATGAAAGTGAACAGTGAAAGGGAAGTCCCTCAGTCGTGTCCGAATCCTAGCAACCCCATGGACTGCAGCCTACCAGGCTCCTCCATCCATGGGATTTGCCCTCTGTAATTAAAAGACATAACCCAATTTGAAAATGGGGAAAGGATCTGAATCAATATCTCTCCAAAGAAGATACAGGAATGGCTAATAAACACATGAACAGATGTTCATTTAGCCATCAGGCTATGCAAACCAAAACTACAGTGCAATACCACTTCACACCCACTAGAATGATTATAATAAAAAAGACAGATGATAAGAAGTGTTGGCAAGGATGTGGAGAGCAATTGGAACCCTCATACACTGCAGTAGAAACGTAAAGTGATGCACTGTTTTAGAAAACAATCTGGTGATTCTTCAAAAAGTTAAAGAATCACCCTACAACCCAGAAACTCCACTCTAAGTTTATACCCAAGAGAACCGAAAAGATATGTTCACACAAAAACTTACACACAAGAATGTTTATAGCAGCATTATGTTTACCAATCCATGCAATGGGACATTATTTAGCAATAAGAAGAGAAGAAATATTGATTCATGATACAACATGGCAACTATACCCCAACTTAAAAAAAAATTACTCCCCATGTTTTAAACAGAAAGGAGACAGAGAACGTGAGCTCGGCTTTAAAGTACTGAAGGGCTTCTCTTTAGCCTGCAGGTGCTCAGAGGGGCCAAGGCTGCTTTTGCAACAAGGGCTCTCACTGAGCATTTCCTGACCTTTGCATGTATGTGTGTGTGTGTGTGTACATATTATCCTCATATCTGGCACACACACACATCAAGTGCTCAGAGACATGATAGGCCAACAGGCAAGCTCCAGCCCTGGGCCAGGCCGGCATAAGCTCTTGACTTGTGACCTCACTAAATTTTCCCATCGTGCTCATGAGTCTGATCGCTTAGAGACGGATGTCAACAGTAGATACTTGAATAAATCAAATTATCCAAAAGATACAGAAGGATGTCAATGCTGTCAGGATATATTTCGGAGGCTCAGTGACATACTCCCAGGGAGGGGCTGACTTCTTGGCCCCCAGAAGTCTTGCTAGCAGCTTGCAGACAGTGGTGGATAACAATGAGGGTTTTCTTCCCAAGCCCCGCCTTTAGAGTATGTAGCCTTGCCTGGAGGCACAGAATCTTACCGATCTCAGAGATGCACAGCAGACTCCAAGATGGCCAGGTGGAGATCATGGCCCACTTGGACCTGGACAAACACCTCATCCATCATCTGTGGCTTCCTGGGCTAAGGGGCTGGGTGTGGACCCTTCTGCAATTTGGTTTCCTGGTTCTTTCTCAAACCCAGGCCTTCACACTGCTGTAGGGTTTAAGGTGCAGGTGAGTCCTAGTCTTGTCTCTATTTTAGAGAAAGAATATGCAGGTCAGGAAGCAACAGTCAGAACTGGACATGGAACAACAGACTGGTTCCAAATAGGGAAAGGAGTCCGTCAAGGCTGTATATTGTCACCCTGCTTATTTAACTTATATGCAGAGTACATCATGAGAAATGCTGGGCTGGAGGAAGCACAAGCTGGAATAAAGATTGCCAGGAGAAATATCAATAACCTCAGATATGCAGATGACACCACCCTTATGGCAGAAAGTGAAGAAGAACTAAAGAGTCTCTTGATGAAAGTGAAAGTGGAGAGTGACAAAGTTGGCTTAAAGCTCAACATTCAGAAAACTAAGATCATGGCATCCGGTCCCATCACTTCGTGGCAAATAGATAGGGAAACAGTGGAAACAGTGGCTGACTTTATTTTTCTGGGCTCCCAAAATCACTGCAGATGGTGACTGCAGCCATGAAATTAAAAGACACTTACTCCTTGGAAGGAAAGTTCTGACCAACCTAGACAGCATATTCAAAAGCAGAGACTTTACTTTGCCACAAAGGTCTGTCTAGTCAAGGCTATGGTTTTTCCAGTGGTCATGTATGGCTGTGAGAGTTGGACTATAAAGAAAGCTGAGCGCCAAAGAATTGATGCTTTTGAACTGTGGTGTTGGAGAAGACTGTTGAGAGTCCCTTGGACTGCAAGGAAATCCAACCAGTCCATCCTAAAGCAGATCAGTCCTGGNGGAGAGTGACAAAGTTGGCTTAAAGCTCAACATTCAGAAAACTAAGATCATGGCATCCGGTCCCATCACTTCGTGGCAAATAGATAGGGAAACAGTGGAAACAGTGGCTGACTTTATTTTTCTGGGCTCCCAAAATCACTGCAGATGGTGACTGCAGCCATGAAATTAAAAGACACTTACTCCTTGGAAGGAAAGTTCTGACCAACCTAGACAGCATATTCAAAAGCAGAGACTTTACTTTGCCACAAAGGTCTGTCTAGTCAAGGCTATGGTTTTTCCAGTGGTCATGTATGGCTGTGAGAGTTGGACTATAAAGAAAGCTGAGCGCCAAAGAATTGATGCTTTTGAACTGTGGTGTTGGAGAAGACTGTTGAGAGTCCCTTGGACTGCAAGGAAATCCAACCAGTCCATCCTAAAGCAGATCAGTCCTGGGTGTTCATTGGAAGGACTGATGTTGAAGCTGAAACTCCAATACTTTGGCCACCTGATGCAAAGAGCTGACTCATTTGGAAAGACCCTGATGCTAGGAAAGATTGAGGGCAGGAAGAGAAGGGGACGGCAGAGGATGAGATGGTTGGGTGGCATCACTGACTCGGTGGTAATGAGTTTGGGTGGACTCCGGGAGTTGATGATGGACAGGGAGGCCTGGCGTGCTGCGGTTCATGGGGTCGCAAAGAGTTGGACACGACGGAGCGACTGAACTGAACTGAGCTGGAGGTTAAGAAACTGACCCAAGGTTGCTTTAGTTAATAAGCAGCTAAGGTAGGATGCAGTCTGAGTCCAGAGTTTTTATTAAGTGAGTGAATGAGTGAAGGGCGGAGGGAAGGAAAGAATGAAGGAAGGAAGGAAGCTCTGAATGTATTTCCCAAGATGGTGCCTTAAAGAGTGCAAGCTCTTGAGGGCAGAGATCTGATCCATCTTCTCTGTTGAATTCTCCCAGAATCTTGAACAATGCCCAGCACTTATTAGGCCAGTCAGTATTCGATGAGTGTGCAAAAATTGTTCTTTCACATTCCATCCTTACCCCAATAGCTTCCCTTCAAAACACACACACACACAAGACCCCTTTAGATAAGATATGGGGGAAATAGAATTTTAGACCATACTAAGCATTTACAGGCTCAGGTGGGAAGCCCCAAGAGAGGGAAATGTGACAGCCCTTGACTGAAACGGCCCCAATAACTGTAGCTGTAATAACCAGGACAAGATTGGTTTTGTCACACCTGCTCAGAAGTAATCAAGTTACTACCCTCCGTTCCCCGGGAGTCTGTGTGAGTCAGATCCTCTTTCATGGCCGAGGGTGTCTTCTCACTTTGCTGTCTCCCGCTGTGCTGACTCTTTTTAAAGGTCTAAAGGCTGCTGTCCCAATACCCCCAGAGATGAGCATTGCCCCTCCGTGGGTTTCCGTCTTCTCTCCGCGTCTTACCCTCTCCTCTGGGACTCACGGCTTCTGCTAGTTCTGCCTCCCTGTGCCTCCCTGGGAACTAGCATGAATTCACAGGAAGTGAGCTCAGGATCTTACTGGCTCTCTCCTGTTCTTATCTGTGTCCTTGGGCACACGACAGTTTTCAAAAGAACTGCTGTTTACCTCAGGTACTGATATACTGCACACGTGCTATGTGCGTTGTACACATTTGCTCACTTATTTCAACTTTTTGAATCATAAACCCACTCTGAGGGAGTGGATTCTATTCCTTCTGCTTCACTGATGAGAAAACGGCAATTATAGAGGTGAAATAACTTTTTCAAGGTCACCAGCTTGTAGAGGAAGAACTGGAATTTGAACTCAAGGGGGCAGAGCCCTGAACCCTATGTTAGCCTCTTACTTATTCCCAGCAGAAGGAGGGCTTTTCTCTTCGCCTCACTCTTCTAGAATGCAAAGACAGACTCCTGCTGGGAGGTCCCCAATCCCACAGTCCTACACTGGGTGTCATCTTGTTCTGCCATCTTAAATGCAATTGGGCAGAAACAGAAATGATTCTGATGCATCAGGCTTTGGACTTTTTCATAACCTTTCTCTGGAGAGCAGTGATTTATTTGAAGCCTAAAATGAGCTCCAATTTAGTCAAGGTTTTCAAGTCAACCTGCTGGGAATTTGCAGTAGTGCCCTGTTCCTCTAAGGGTCCTCGGGGACCACAAGAGTCAACGTTTATAGAACCCTCACTGAGGGAAAGGCCTTTGTGGAGCCATATGTACACATTATAATACAACCTATAAAAAGTGCTTGCTAATGGGAGGACTAGTCAGGTGCACGCCCAGCATACCTGCTCACCCTAAATAAGGCTCACGAGGTCAGGTTCAGAGAAGGGCTTTGAGTGACCAGCGGGCACGTGTCTCCTGCTCTGAATGTGTTCCTTTCACTGGTCTCCTGCTTTCCAAGTTTAGAGAGCTCCTTCTTGAAATCTGGCAATTTTATGAGCTTCATTTGAAAGAGGCAATAAACGCCTCAGTATCACAAAAACGCCTCTTTAATTGGTGGCAAATGTCCAGGAGGTGAAACTTGAAGCCTCCTTTGTTCCACCTTTGACCCCCGATGCCACCCACCTGCCATTCCCTCCCGCTGCGGCCCCAGCCCATGCTTCTCGCCATCCTGGCCTGCGGAGGCTGTCAACAACCCCAGATTCATTTTCTCACCCTTGATTCCAGCACTGACTCACACCATTAGCTTTGCATAACTCCTCCTGCAGCCCCTGCCGGCCCGCCTCAGCGCTTCTGCATCACCTCTGCAAGCCTGGTACTTCTGTTTATCTGGGTTTCAGATAATTAAGTATCTTTGGAGGTGAGGGAGGGGCCGGTTATCTTCATTTTACACTGTGCTCTGGGCAGAGGTATCTTTTAATTTTAATAAGAGTCAGAGCTGCAGCGGGCAGCAGAGATGGGTGTGTGAAGTATAGATTTCAGGACCACAGACCTTGAGTTCCAGTATCTCCAGACTCTGTGCTTGGACCCCAGTAACATTGTTTTATTAAGAAGGACTGAGCAGAAATAGAGACACAGACATAAAGTGTGGATACCAGGGGGAAAAGGAGGGGGCAGGATGAATTGGGAGACTGAGATTGACATATATACGTTATTGATACTATGTATAAAATAGACAATGAGAACCTATTTATTGCACAGGGAATTCTACTCAGTGCTCTCAGTTCAGTTCAGTTCAGTTGCTCAGTCGTGTCCAACTCTTTGCAACCCCATGAATCGCAGCACACCAGGCCTCCCTCTCCATCACCAACTCCCGGAGTTCACTCAGACTCACGCCCATCGAGTCAGTGATGCCATCCAGCCATGTCGTCCTCGGTCGTCCCCTTCTCCTCCTGCCCCCAATCCCCCCCAGCATCAGAGTCTTTTCCAATGAGTCAACTCTTCACATGAGGTGGCCAAAGTACTGGAGCTTCAGCTTCAGCATCATTCCTTCCAAAGAAATCCCAGGGCCAATCTCCTTTAGAATGGACTGGTTGTATCTCCTTGCAGTCCAAGGGACTCTCAACAGTCT
>SJYA01003036.1:1329611-1374457 GCA_006410615.1 Neotragus moschatus
CCAAAGAAATCCCAGGGCCAATCTCCTTTAGAATGGACTGGTTGTATCTCCTTGCAGTCCAAGGGACTCTCAACAGTCTTCTCCAACACCACAGTTCAAAAGCATTGATTCTTCGGTGCTCAGCCTTCTTCAGAGTCCAACTCTCACATCTATACATGACCCCTGGAAAAACCATAGCCTTGACTAGACGGATCTTTGTTGGCAAAGTAATATCTCTGCTTTTGAATATGCTACCTAGGTTGGTCATAATTTTTCTTCCAAAGAGTAAGCGTCTTTTGATATCATGGCTGCAGTCACCATCTGCAGTGATTTTGGAGCCCCCAAAAATAAAGTCTGACGCTGTTTCCACTGTTTCCCCGTCTATTTCCCATGAAGTGATGAGACTGGAAGCCATGATCTTCGTTTTCCGAATGTTGAGCCTTAAGCCAACTTTTTCACTCTCCTCTTTCACTTTCATCAAGAGGCTCTTTAGTTTATGATGACCTAAATGGGAAGCAAGTCCAAAAAAGAGGGGATGTATGTATAGGTGTAGCTGATTCACTTTACTGTATGGTAGAAATTAACGCAACGTTGTAAAGCAACTGTTGCTGTTGTTCAGTCGTTCACTTGTATCCGACTATTTGCAACCCCATGGCCTACAGCATCCCAGGCTTCCCTGTCCTTCACTATCTCCTGGGATTTGCTTAAACTCATGTCCATTAAGTTGGTGATGCCATCTAACCATCTCATCCTCTGCCACCCTCTTCTCCTTTTGCCCTCCATCTTTCCCAGCATCAGGGTCTTTTCCAGTGAGCTGGCTCTTCACATCAGGTGGCCAAAGAACTGTAGCTTCAACGTCAGCATCAGTCCTTCCAGCGACTATTCAGGGTCCATTGCCTGTAAAGCAACTATACTCCCATAAAAGTTAAAAAAAAATAATAGAAGAACCAAGTGTGGTTAAGTACTCGGGCCCTAGAACCTGGAAGAGATTCAGGGTATGGTGGTAGAGGGTTCATGAGTTGTAAACAGCAACTTTTCAAACATTTGCTGTGTTGGGCAGTGTTCTAAGTGCTTTCCTCCCTACAACTTAGTTGACATACAGCATCCTTCCTGCCCTTGAGGAAACTGATGCTCGGAGAGGTCAAGTATTGCCCAGGGTTGTTCAGCGTCCACGAAACAGCAGTGATATAACCCAGCACTCTGAGTCCAGAGTCCATGATTTCAACCATCGAGCTATAGGGTCTCTCAGATGGTTTTGAACCCCAGTTCTATTTCTTATTGACTCTGGGGACTGGAGCAAATCTTGCCCTATTCCAGCCTCAGTTTTCCTCTCTGGTCAATGGGGTGTTGATGCTTCCCTGACAGTATTGTCACAAGGGATGGAAAGAGAGGACACGTGAAAGTAGGTGACTCTTCCTAGGTTACAAGCAAACCAACATCCCCTTCCCTCCTCTAACTGTTAATACCATGCCTTGAGGGAAAAGGATCAGGGTTGCTTAGTTATCCCCAGAGAAGATCCAGAAAACCACCTCTCTCCCCTATGATCTGGGAGTGGCTCTTACCATCAAGTCCAACTCTGCTCTGGGGACTTGGCTTTATTATTGTTGTTATTTTTAAAAATTTTGATACACCTGCCTCCTTTTTACCTATAATGAGCTGATAATTCTGAAGCCTGTTAGGAAAAGCTTCAAGCCAAAGGCAAAATGAAGCATGTGCGTTTATGTAACTTGACACTTCTCAGCCACGTTTGGCAGTTCTGCGTCACTCTGGTTGCACCCTGGGTTTTAAATAGCATCTCCTAAGAACAGGTCACCGTTGCCGGAGCCACTGTACATATCAGGTGGTGGGAAGAGATGCCTTTAATTGCAGAAGATCTAAAAAGCAATTTGTCTTGGACAAAATATACCAGAATGTGAGCAGCGGGGGAAGGAAAAAGGAAGGAGGCCTTAAGGGAGGATGAAAAAATCTGAGGAAAGAGGATGGAGGGTGAGTGTTCCAGGTGAGACCTCTGAACGGAAGGACCCGCCTGAATTCCTAATTGTATGGGGAGGTAGGGATGAGGGTAGGGACCTGGCTGATCAAATAGAGAAACAATATCCCCCATTGGACTGGCATCTGCTGCTCCTTGTTGCCTCTCAAAGTCAGACCAAGCTTTGGGAAAGGAAGATCTTCTCTCTGGGTGCTTTGACTGTCTTGCCATAAAGGGTTTCATGCCCTTGGCCCCGAGGATCTCCTCCGGGCTCTGCTGAGCTGAGAAAGAGAACCCTGTATTAGGTTCTTATGATGGTTACTTTTATGTGGCAACTTGACTGGGCTCTGGGGCACCCAGATACTTGTTTAGACATAATTTTGGGTGTGCCTGTGAGGTTATTTCTGGATGAAATTAACATCTGAACCCACAGACTTGGCACATTAGAAAATACCCTGATGCTGGGAAAGGCAGGAGGAGAAGAGGATGACAGAGGAAGAGATGGTTGGATGGCATCACCGACTCGATGGACATGAGTTTGAACAAACTCTTGGAGTTGGTGATGGACAGGGAAGCCTGGTGTGCTGCAGTCCATGGGGTCACAAAAAGCTCTATCCGGCCTAGAGCTAGGGTCACAAAGAGCTCTATCCAGCCTAGAGCTGGGGTCACAAAGAGCTCTATCCGGCCTAGAGCTGGGGTCACAAAGAGCTCTATCCGGCCTAGAGCTGGGGTCACAAAGAGCTCTATCCAGCCTAGAGCTGGGGTCACAAAGAGCTCTATCCAGCCTAGAGCTGGGGTCACAAAGAGCTCTATCCAGCCTAGAGCTGTTGTGTTTAATTGGGTATGCACGAGCCCCGTGTGACTATTTCAACTTAAATTACTGTGTGCCGTGCTGTGCTTAGTCGTGTCTGACATTTTGCGACCCTACGGACTGTAGCCCCCCAGACTCCTCTGCCCATGGGATTCTCCAGGCGAGAATACTGGAGTGGGTTGCCATGCCCTCCTCCAGGGGGTCTTCCCAACCCAGGAATCAAACCCAGGTCTCCTGCGTTGCAGGGGGATTCTTTACTGACTGAGCCACCAGGGAAGCCCCAGCTAAATTGGTTACAATTAAATAAAACTCAAAACGCAGTCCTTCAGTAGTCTTAGCCACATTTCAAAGCTCCTTAGTCAGTTCTGGCTCACGGCTATCCTAGTAGAAAGCCGTTGCCCTTTGTAGAGCATCACCCTCATCATGGAAGAAACTCACACGTACGCATCAGGAAGTATATTCCAGAATGTTCACATCAGTCTGCTCCCACCCGTCTCCCCTCTTCTCATCTTCATCAGTTCTCCTCCTGTGGCCCCCACCTCTGCTCTCCATGGACCTCCTTTCAGTCCCTCCTCTTCCACAGCCACCTTCATCCAGGCTGTCCTTCGATCTAGACGCCCCCCACTTCCTGCTCCTGCCTGGTTAACTCTCCCCCTTTCCCCAGGGCTCAGATCTAGGGTCATTTCCTAGGGGAAGCCTTCCCAGCACTTTCCAGTCTGGGTCCCGTCCTGTCCCAGTCACCAAGGTCTTTTTTCCTCCATTTATAAATCTGTGCTTATCAATGCAAGTCCGTGTTCGCCGTCTCTCTCCTGCTCGCCTCAGCCTTGATAAGGATACAGGCTGAGCCATTTAAACTCCTAACAGTGTAGGCAGCACCCAACACGTGGCCCGTCTCAGGGCAGGTGCTCCGTGAGTATGTACATAATAAATGAGCAAGGGCTTGACTTGCCTTCTTTTTTCAGTGCCTGCCTCATTTCCAGTGGTTCCATGCACAGTATTCCTACAGAGGGAGACCATGATGCAGCGGCTTGCAGTGTACTTTACAAAGGGAATGAGTTTCCTGTGGCTGCTGCAACAAGCTATACAAACTTGGTGATTTAACACCCGGG
The DNA here is from genome assembly GCA_006410615.1 of Neotragus moschatus. Taxonomy (NCBI): domain Eukaryota; kingdom Metazoa; phylum Chordata; class Mammalia; order Artiodactyla; family Bovidae; genus Neotragus; species Neotragus moschatus. The sequence continues at coordinate 1,333,480 of SJYA01003036.1, forward strand.
GGACTTCCTGGTGGGCCAGTGGTCAGGGCTCTGCACTTCCACGGCCCAGGGCCTGGGTTCCATCCCTGATCAGGTAATTAAGGCCTTGCAAGCCATATGGCGAGGCAAAAGAAACAAACACCTTCACACCTATCCTCTTGTCATTCTAGAGGCCAGAAGTTGGCAGTGGGTTTCTGCCATCGAAGTGTTGGTGGGGCCAAGCTTCTCCTGGAGACTCATTTTCCAAGGAGAGGATCCTTTTCCATGCTCTTTTCCACTTCCAGAGCCTCATGTCTTACATTCCCCTCCTTGTTGTTGCTTCCTCCATCTTCAAAGACCACAAGTGGTACCATCCAATCTCTGCTGGCATCAGCCTACCTGTATAATCCAAGATAACCTCCCCCTCCCAGGATCCCTAATTGAATCACACCTGCAGAGTCCCACTTGCCGTCTAGGGTAACGTGTTAAGTTCTGGGAATTAGGGAGGGACATTGTTCAGCTGACTACCTTAAGAGACCATAGCAATTCATTTAAGGGCCAAGTGCAGAGCTGGCCTCCCAGGGTGGCAGCGACAGTGACAAGGGACGTCCATGGCAAGGTCGAGCTGAGGGGAAGACAGCAGACACCCCATGGAGAACCTGCGTTGCTTCATCTGATGCTGAGTGTTCATCATTCTTTGAAATCTCCCAAGGAAAAAGCATCCAATGAGACAGTGCAAGCGTGCAGGCTCCGTCATGCGAGCCTGGCAGTGCAGGGTTTTCCCCGCTCTTTGCTTGTCTCTGGAAAACTGCTGATGTGAGTGGCAGCTGGGGTTGAGAGGTGCTTGTCCGTATCACTTGATGATCTCAATTGAGGACTCGGCTCTCTGCTCTGCACTTAGCCCCAAATCAGATAATGCTTGCCTGTGCCTCATTTCTCTTCAGATAAGAACCAGCCCCCTGTTGACATCTTCAGGACAGGCTGCTCAAAAGAGAAACAGGAAGGGAAAAAATGCAGACACCTTAGTAGATTTGCCTTCGTGTTTTGGGTCTACGCAGCATAGCCACTCGTTTTGTGTATGTCTTTTATTGAGTTTGTTACAGTATTGCTTCTGTTTTGTGTTTTGGCTTTTTAGCCAGGAGGCATGTGGGATCTTAGCTACCCGATTGAACCTACATCCCCTGCAATGGAAGACGAGGTCTTAACCACTGGTCCACTAGGGACGTCGCCATAACTACTCATTAAGACAGTATCCTGATTTATATCTTTTGCTTTGTTTAATTGGCTGCCAGTCATTAGTGATCAGTTACATAGATCTTTCCTTTTGGAATTCTGGCCTGGAACTCTTGTCCTTCTGTCCTCAGTCCCCTAAACTCCTCGGGTTTCAANTTAACCACTGGTCCACTAGGGACGTCGCCATAACTACTCATTAAGACAGTATCCTGATTTATATCTTTTGCTTTGTTTAATTGGCTGCCAGTCATTAGTGATCAGTTACATAGATCTTTCCTTTTGGAATTCTGGCCTGGAACTCTTGTCCTTCTGTCCTCAGTCCCCTAAACTCCTCGGGTTTCAAACTGCAGCCATGAAATTAAAAGACGCTTACGCCTTGGAAGGAAAGTTATGACCAACCTAGATAGCATATTGGAAAGCAGAGACATTACTTTGCCAACAAAGATCCGTCTAGTCAAGGCTATGGTTTTTCCAGTAGTCATGTATGGATGTGAGAGTTGGACTGTGAAGAAAGCTGAGCACCAAAGAATTGATGCTTTTGAACTGTGGTGTTGGAGAAGACTCTTGAGAGTCCCTTGGACTGCAAGGAGATCCAACCAGTCCATTCTAAAGATTAGCCCTGGGTGTTCTTTGGAAGGAGTGATGCTAAAGCTGAAACTCCAGTACTTTGGCCACCTCATGCGAACAGTTGACTCATTGGAAAAGACTCTGATGCTGAAAGGGATTGGGTGCAGGAGGAGAAGGGGATGACAGAGGATGAGATGGCTGGATGGCATCACCGACTTGATGAACATAAGTTTGAGTGAACTCCAGGAGTTGGTGATGGACAGGGAGGCCTGGTGTGCTGCAATTCATGGGGTCGCAAAGAGTCGGACACGACTGATCGACTGAACTGAATTGAACTGAAGACCCTCCCAGTTTGGGTCCTGCCAGAGGAAAGGTAGCCTGTTTGTTTGTTTTCATTACTAAATGTCTTGATTCTTTGACAGTTATTTTCTGATAAGAGGAAAGGCGTGTAACTTTCTCTAGATGATATTACACCTAGTTTGAATTCTAACTGCCATTTGTATGCTGTGCAATCTTGAACAGATACCTTAACCTCTCTGAGCCTTGGCTAACTCATTTGTCAAATGACGATGCAGCTAACCTCTCCTAGGGTGATTTTGAGAAGTAAAAGCGATCATGTTATTAAGTGTCCCCCCACAATATAAATGCTCATTAAATATTACTTTCCTTTCCTTCAGGAAGAAAGTGAGTTTGGAAATGAACAGATGCTTGGTAAGAGCAGACATCCGGCTCATGTGCTTGGCTTTTAGTAGTGGCCTATTTCTTTTGAAGAGGGGGCACAGGAGAAGGGAGGAGATTGGAGGGTGGAATGAAGGTCTCTTCCATGATAGGAAGGTACTTGCAGACTGGAGAGGAGGTGATGCAGGGCATCTGAGATCCATTCTGAAATATCTGAAGGACTGTCACGTGGAGGAGTGAGTTGGTTTCTTCTTTGTGGAACTAGAATCACAAATGCTGCAGAGAATCCAGTTAGCCATCCCAGCATAAGAGGGGCCTTAGCAAATACTTGGAATTACAAAAGTTGGAACCTTGGGAAGTCATGAGTTTCCATACATAGGGATATCCAAGCACTTATTTATTCATTTATTCAGTTAGCACATGCAATGAATAATACGTATGAGGACTTGCCTGAACAGTCCAGGGGAGGAGACAAGATCTGGAGATGTCCAGAGTAAAAGATGGAAGCTTTAGATGGATGAAGGGGTGGAGTAGCAGGTGCTGAAACGCTGTGATCAATTCTCAGTGCTGTCTTTACTAATTCATCTAATGAATCTTGAGTATGTACATGTGCCAGGCACAATGCTACATTTTTTCAATGGCTCACTGGTTTTCATCTTCATAGCAACCTGATGAGGCAGGTACTAATGAGTCACATTTTACAAATGAGGAGATTAAGCTAAGAATGAGGAGGGTTGAGATTCTAGCTCCAGTAGCTTAACTCAGAGCTGGTTGTTCAGGAAGCAACAGTGGGTTGCCTCCCAGCCCCACTGCCCCTCCTTACAGAATCATCTCTGCAGGTGGGAGGTTCTGGCCTCTCCCCATTCCCCTCCTTCAGGCCAGAGCTAATTGGTCCAGATTGGCTTAGCCTGGGCCAATCAGAGTCTCTCTCCTGGAATACAGAGAGACCGGACCAGTTAGGTGATGAAAGTGAACAAAAGCGCTAGTCATTCTGTCGTGTCAGACTCTTTGTGACCCCATGGACTCTAGTCCTCCAGGCTCCTCTGTCCATGGGATTCTCCAACAAGAATTCTGGAGTGGGTTGCCATTCCCTTCTCCAGGGGATCTAACCGACCCCAGGATCGAACCCAGCTCTCCTGAGTGGCAGGGAGGTTCTTTACCATCTGAGCCACTGGGGAAGCCTTTTTGTGGTTAGGTGATTTGCAAACCAAAGACTGTGGATGAGTAGAGAAAACCATACTTTGATGGGAAAGACAGCACCACTGCCTTATTAAGAGCAGCAAACAAGGGAGACTAGGGTTTCCAAAAGCAGAGGATGAACTTGGCTATGACATCCCCATTCTGCTCCTCAGGCTGCCCTGCTGAACTGGATCTGTGTAAGATGCCACATCTTCTTCTCTCCTGGGTACCTACTCTCCAGACACTTGGAGAAGTACCTCCCACCCACGATGCCATAGCCTGGGGAAAACCAAAATCTATGACCTGGTCTCTGAATCCCTAGCAGGTTCCGTCCTATATCCTCTCTGCCCCTGGGCTTGGTTCTACACCACCATTGTGTGGATGTGCAATGCAGATCCTTTAGTTTCCATAGCAACAAATCAAAACCAAGCCCTGTGATACTCCCACAGGTCATTTGAGGAGTTGTAGAACTAAGGCTCATGGAAGGGGTGGCACCTAGCTCTTTACAAACAATTTAAAAATCTACATTTTATATTCCTGGCTAATAAGGTCTTTTTCATCAGCCTGCCCGAGGCAGTTCTTTTTCTTGAGCCAGTCTCATCTCCTCCCTTGCTCTTGTTTTTCTCAGCTCCCTCCATCCCAAGTAAGACACATGCCTCTTTCTGCCCCACGAAGAGCAATTTCATGCTCTTCTGAGAAGCCATGGCATCAAAAGGTGCCTGGGCTCTTGGGAACACTACCCCAAGAGTTTGTCAAACTATGATTCCCAGAAAAAACATTTCCTCCCTAAGAGGAATTTGAGTACCAGCTATTAAGGTGTTAACATTCCCCTAGTTTCTGACACCTTTACTGAACTATCTTTATGGAAAACGTAAAATGCTAAGACCTCAACTTCCCAGAATCCTTTTCCCTGTATGGTTTCAAGTAAAAGGTGGGAGACAAAATAGATAATTGATTAGAACTGACTGTGGAGCACAGGGAACTCTACTCAGCGCTCGCTGGTGACCCAAAATGGGAAGGAAGTCCAAGGGAGAGCGGCTGTGTGTATACGCACGGCTGATTCACTTTGCTCTACGGCAGAAAATAACACAGCACTGTGAAGCAACTATACTCCAAAAAAAAAAAAGAATTACAGTAATCATTATGATTGATATTGTGATACTAAATAAAAAAGGTGTGCATTATAAAGAAAAAAGAAACTAAATCTGAAAGCACTTAGAACAGTACTCTCCAGACTTGGTATAAAGTATGCACTGAATGTTAGCTATAATTATGAAAAAATAAAAATAAAAATGCAAGATTCCGGGAGGCAGAAGGGAAGCAGCAGTGTTGACCCTTTGAGGGCGGCCATGGTTAGAGCCTGAAGGTAATTCCAGATCATCCTCACTGTCCACTGCTTCCTGTCCAACTTGTCTTCTGGGCTGCCTGACCTGCTGGCCAGACACGGCCCCATGTCTTCTAGACACCAGGCAGACAAGGCGACAGACGTGCGTAGCCCCGCCCCCTGCAGCCCTACCGTAACCAGATGCATGCGCCTGACCTCTCAGAAGGGCAGCCCTGCGTCTCCTCTGGTCCTCACCTTCCCTCCCCTGACCTCCACCTCACCGGCTGCTCCCACAATTGTGGCCAGTCTAATTCCCATAATCATCCCTTGCCCCGTAACTCATGGTGGTCTGCTTCCCCAGTTGAGCCTTGATACCCATCAAGAGGGCTTCCCTGATGGCTTAGTGGTAAAGAATTAGCCTGCCCATGCAGGAGACACAAGTTCGATCCCTGATCCAGGAAGATTCCACATGCCGTGGCGCACCTACACCCCTGTGCCACAACGGTTGAACCTGCTCTCTGGAGCCCGGGAACGGAAACTACTGAGCCCACATGCTGCAACTCCTGAAGCCTGCCAGCTGCATACCCCTTGCTTGCATCCAGAGGAGCCTCCACGATGAGAAGCCCACACTCCATAACCAGAGAGCAGCCCCCGCCTGCCGCAGCTAGAGAGAGCCTGTGCACAGCAACAAAGACCCAGCCCAGCCAAAAATAAATACATAAAATGGTTCTTTAAGAAAAGATACACATCAAGAAGCTTTACAGAAGCAGCCAGTGGCCAGAGGCTGTGAAACCTGTCTGTCTTGCTCTAGGCTGGCGAGTCTCCTCAAAATCACTGGCTCAACCTTGACTCACCCAGAGCCAAGAAATCCCTTGGAGAGATTTAGAGAAGATGCTGATACCTGGGTCTTACTTCCAGATTCTGAGTTAATCAGTCCGGAGTGTGGCTTGGCCATTGAAAGTTTGAAAACACTTTGGGGGTTCTCCCCATACCTTCCATATATGTTCCTCACCTCTTCCCTGAATGAAATAGAACACAAGTGTCTGTCCGCTGCTTGCAGAGGACTCATCTTGCTTTCTTGCCAATTTTTTAATGATGAAATTGAGTGAAGGTACAAAATGTGCCCACGTTGGCACAGCAATAAGTACCTCTCTCCTGTCGCTTAGCTCATGGTCAGAATCAAAATGAAATGTATGTTTGTGGTCTCCCAGGGTGTCCGAGAATCCCGGTGCCATCTGTTGTCCTCATCATCACATCCATTATAGAAGTTCATTGATTAAGCCTTTAATTGAAAGCGGTGCTGTGTTTATCAAGAAATTTACATTTATAAGCTTTCTAAAGGCACCTAACCAGAAGCAGAATTTATAATCACTCAGTAATGATCACTTTCAATTCATTCCATCGCCCACCTGTCTTCGACCCCTAGAAACCAACAACACAGGGTCTCTTTTTTTAATTTTAAGAAATCACATGAGTAAGCCGAGAGTTGGAAGACGGGATTTCTGAACTTCTTTACTGAACTGCGAGGGATTCTGGCATTTAAGGGTAGTAACTGTTTAAGAGAAGGGGGCAACAGAGGATGAGATGGTTGGATGGCATCGCTGGCTCAATGAACACGAGTTTGAGCAAACTCCAGGAGATGGTGAAGGACAGGAAAGCCTGGCGTGCTGCAGTCCGTGGGGGTCGCAAAGAGTCGGACACGACTGATTGAGCTGAGGCACCAAGTGAGATCTACGTTTCACTTTGAAAGCAACACTTTAGAAAAGCTTGAAGAGACAGGCATTTTAGCCTGACTTGAACTATGCCGGCTGATGGCAAGGGACCTCTGCATCGTCCTTCCCCCTTAAAGTTGGTGATTATCGTGGCTGTTCCACTGTCTCTGAGTACTAACGCTGCCCCTTAGGCCACCATAAATGGCCTTGAGCTGTTCTGGAGGAAGAACTCCATCTGCTCCTAGAACAATTTAGAATAGGTCTGCTAGGTGCTCTGGTGATTAAATTCAGGGATCCTTGCCCATGGTTTCATTAACTGCCTGGAGGAATAAGCCTTCTGGCCATCTGTCGTCTGCCTTGACTGTTATCTCTGCTTGCTTCCCCGACAAACCTGAGCCAGGGCATGTTCAAGCAGTCAGCAGCATTGGATTTGGAGATGGGACCTGGGTTGAGATCTTGGCTGTGGGACTTTGATTCATTTGGTCCAATTTTTCCCGAGGTAGGGTACCTGTTGGAATGATTTTAGAATATTTTAGAAAGCTTTAAGAATTTATTTTCATGTCTTTTAAAAAGGAAAAATGTTGGTTCTTCTGTTTATGGTGCTGTAAAAATTTTATACTAAGGTTTTCTAATGTTAAAAATTTAAAAATGATACCAATGAACCTGGGCTTCCCAAGTGGCTCAGATGGTAAAGAATGCCTGCAATGCATTAGATGCGAATTTGATCCCTGGCTGGGAAGAGCCTCTGGAGGAGGAAATGGCAACCCACTCCAGTATTCTTGCCTGGAGAATCCCCATGGACAGAGGAGCCTAGCAGGCTACAGTCTGCTGCTGCTGCTGCTAAGTCGCTTCAGTCGTGTTTGACTCTGTGTGACCCCATAGAGGGCAGCCCACCAGGCTCCGCCGTCCCCGGGATTCTCCAGGCAAGAACACTGGAGTGGGGTGCCATTTCCTATATAGACTCAAAGACTCGGACACGGCTGAAATGACTGAGCACACACACACACTGTAGCTGCGTTGGAGGATTACGATTGGTGTGTGTTAGGATTCTTCAACAACGGGTTCGCGTAAATACAGACTGACTTAGGTCTGGATGTGTGACGTGGGCCCAGCCGCTGGGCCAGCCTCTATTTTGTGGGTTCTGATATAGGAATTAACTTTATCATTCTTTCTGACACCAAATATGTGTCAGTCTTACACATCAGTTTTCCAGTTCTCTTAACACCAACCGGATACCCAATAATCCAGTTACATGCTGACCTGGAGTTCAGATCTGATCCCACCACTGAAAGAGCTCCATCCCACATGACAGCCTTCAGATGCCTGTCACAAGTCCCAGGCCACCCACACTTCTGCCCAGCCAACTACAAATTTGGGGGTTTCTCTGACCCTCCCGCACATACACACAAGGTTTGATCATTTGCTGGAATGATTCATGGAACTCAGGAAAACATTTTACTTACATTTACAGGTTTATTATAAAAACTACAAAAAAATAAGAAAATAAAGGCTATAATTCTGGAAGAGCCAAATGAAGGAGCTCTATTTGGGCAAAGTATAGGGGGAGGGGTGAGCATGTAGAATTTTCACTCCCTTGTGGGCACACCTTCTCAGATCACTGTGTCCCCCAAACCAGAACCCTCACAAATCTCACTGTTTAAGAGTTTTTTTTTTTTGGAGGCTAATTGCTTTACAATATTGTGTTGGTTTCTGCCACACAACAATGTGAATCAGGCGTGAGTGTACATATGCCAGAGTTTCTATAACTCAATCTGCATCCCACCTCTTCTCTCCAGAGATGGGGGTGGGGTGGGGACAGAAGCACCCTCCTTCTAATCCCATGTTTGGTCTTCCTGGTTGTTACCCGAAAAACTGAGTTCTCCTCTTGGTGGGTGTCAAGCTGCAACCATGTGGCTCAGATTAAAAGACCAGAAACTCATGGTCTTTTAATTGAGATTAGACACCTGGTTTCAGGACTAATGAAACTCAGGTTCTTAATATCTCATTGCAGAAAGAATTCAGTGAGAGACAAAATGGTAGGTAAGAAGTGGATTTATTTAGAGAGAAATGAACTTCACAGAGTGTGGGACCTCTTAGAAGGCTAGAGACATCAGGGTATGGGATTGTCAGTTTTTTTAGAAGTGAGTAAAGTCCATGAACTTCCAGATGTTCAAGCTGGTTTTAGAAAAGGCAGAGGAACCAGAGATCAAATTGCCAACATCCGCTGGATCATGGAAGAAGCCAGAGAGTTCCAGAAAAACATCTATTTCTGCTTTATTGACTATGCCAAAGCCTTTGACTGTGTGGATCACAATAAACTNTGGACTGCAGCCCACCAGGCTCTTCTGTCCATGGGATTTTCCAGGCAAGAGTACTGCAGTGGGGTGCCATTGCCTTCTCCTCGCTTTAGCTTAGTTGCTCTTAAACAGATTCCCCCGCCCCCGCCTCCAGTGTTTCTGCTTCTTCTTAGGGTTCATTTGATTTCATTCTGGGGTTTTTTTTTGTAATATAATGATTCAAAATAATTTTTTAAGGAACACACCGGAGTAATTCTTTTAGTGGTTTTCAGTTCTCTGCCTAGTTTAAAGGCAAGGAGAGCCAGTTAAGTAACAGTAAAAAATATGTGTCCTCAAGTTTGTTTTCATAATTGGAGAAACGTAATAATGTCTTAAAATTAAACACCAAGTGGTTGGAGCTTCAGTAAGTGGTTGGGCAGAGCACCGGTGTTGTCTGTTTCAGTTTTTGTTTCTTGTAGATTTCCCGCAGGGAGTTTAAAGTTGGAAGCTTTTATGAGCTTTATATAGAATTTCTGTGGTGTACGCCTGTCTAATTCTTTCCATTAGAATGTGTAACTTTTCTGAAATAGTGTATTTTGCTCAGTCATGTCCGACTCTTTGCGACCCCATGGACTGTAGCCTGCCAGGCTCCTCTGTCCATGGGATTTTCCAGGCAATAGTACTGGAGTGGATTGCCATTTCCTTCTCCAGGTATTTTGCTTACTCTCCAGTTTAAAGAATTACTACTAGTCAATGTATTCTGTGAAAGTGTCTTTAACATTTATTGAAAAACCAGATTTAGAGCCCGAAGTGTCCTTGGTGTTTTCATAACTGCTAGATGGTATTAAGAACATGAATGAGGGAATGTATCTAAAAATTGTTAGGGATGGCATGTGGGGAGTAGAATATAAAGAGAATAACAAAGTAGTAGTGTTGGTCTGAATCTTTGAGATGTTGTTTACTTTGTAATTAGACATGTCCAAAAGCTAATTCAAATAGTATGTTAATGCACATAAAACTATAACCTAGGTATGAAATTTTTTAGTGGATTTGCACTCATTTTTATTCGAACTTCTTAAGCTAATTGTAAGAATATATACATGTGTATAAATTCTCACCTATCCTTTCTGAATGCAGATTAGTAATTTAATAATAAGTACATCAGTTGCTCATAAACTCACACTGAAATTCTTTTTTAATTAATTTATTTTAGTAGAATAATTACTTTAAAATATTGTGATGGTTTTTGCCATACATCAACATGAATCAGCCACAGGTATACAGGTGTTGCCCCCATCCTGAACTCCCCTCTCTAAAATTCTTACTAAATTGACATCGAAATTCTTATTAAAAGCTCGAGTGCCTCTCACAGGAAAAATGTAAACAAACTTCATTTAATTTCAAGTGCTCGAGTCTAAAAGTTTGTCCCAGTTCTAAATTGTAGCTAGTTTGTTTCTCCCATATTCTAGATGTTATTCTTTTCATATTACGTGTATGTAGTTTGTCATATTTCAGTATATTAATCTTTGAGTTCAGTACTCCCCGGTTGCAGGGTTGTTATGGGGACTTCATAACATTCTTTCACTCCACAAATAGTGTACACCTCTTATATGCAAGGAGCTGTGCTGGTAACTGTAATAAACTTGACAATACGTTTTTAAGTTGAAAAGATCTGTTTTAGTGCCAACTAGTAGTATTGATTTTCTGTTTCTTATTGATTTCTCAGTGGATTTGTTTACTTCTTCACTCTTTCTTCCTTTAATTTCCTGAAATGATCTCTTATTCCTTTCCTTTTCTGAAATAAATCTCACATCCTTTTTCTCAGCAGGGAGCTCTCTCTTCTGTTTGTTTCTTGTTTCTTCTCTACTTTTGCTGTTTGTTTCTTCTCTACTTTAACTTTTATTGTTGCTGTTGTTATTTTAACCATTTTCTCCCTGACGCCTTTGTTTACTACTATTCCCTACTTTTACAGCTCTGGTGGCCTCTCTTGAGTTCATTTGAATGAATGATGCCAGCTTAATAATTTCATTTCTTCTTTCTGGGCTTTTAAGCTGGCCCAATGGGGCCTCTTTTGTCTTGGTCATGTTAGAACAGGGTCATCATCCTCTTCTAGAAGCAGCACTTACTTAATCTCCAGAAAGTGTCATTATCTTTGTAGAAGAGGCAGACGGTTTAGTATTGGAAAGGCCCTTTAACATCTGAATGACCTTACTGTGTGTCTTGCTCAAGCTACAGCACGTCTGGCTGTTTTAATGACTTCTAAACCCGTTAAACATTTGAGTCTAGACATGAAAAGAGTGTCTGGCAGGTAGTTACTTCTCTCTTGTCTTTGCCGTAATTCCATATTTCATTTATCTTTCCTCAGTCCAGCTTCCACCACTAGCCCTGACTGTCTCAAAGTTCTCTTTCAAAGAGAATGAGTGAAATATAGCCTGGATCTGTTTTCTAAAATTGTTTCAAAGTTCTCTGAAGAATCCCGAGTCTTTCTCATAGTGTTTTATAAAAGGTCTATTTGTGTTTTCATTACTTCAAATAATTTGAAGTGTCGTATTGATCTTGGGTGGTCTCAGCCTGCAGTGACTTGAGGCAGGATCTCCATTCCTGGCCAGAGATGGAGGTTGGGCAGCAGAGAGTGCTGCTGCTAGACCAGCCCCAGAGAGAGTCCTACCACTAGGCCACCAGAGCCAGTGGCAAGGCCCTGTCCTGTCAGCTATGTACAAATGAATTTCCACATAGGAATGGAAAGTGGTGAAACAAGTGAAGTGTTTACTAGGAGGAAAAGGGTATGTGGACGTACGGGTGGGCTCAGAGAGTCATGCCCTCGTGGTAGGTTTGAGGCACTTTTATGGGGGATTTCTTCTGGGTTTCCTTTGGCTAATTATCTTGCTTTTCCTGGTTCTGAGTCTGTATCTGGTATATATCAGGATCCTCCCATGTGTCCATGTGCATCTCTTAGCCAAGCTGGATTCTAGCAAAGAGGCCTATGGGTAGTTGACATCACTTAAAATGGGGTAGTGGCCCCTCCCTTTTTGACCTCCAAAGAGCCTTTCTGTACATGTGTAGTCACAGAAGTCTCCTTGACTTTGAGAAAGTGGAATATGGGATCTTTAACTCTTATGTAGGTAGGTCCCAGCCTCCTCAGTCATCATGATTTTATGGAGCTTCTGTCCACAGGGGAGAAACTATTCAGTCGGGGCCCATCTGTCTCCTTCCTGAAGTGATCATCAGGATTTCCAGCAGAAAACTCTCTTGCTATAATCTTCCTTCCCTTGATATACTAAGAATCTTCTTTAATCCCTTCTCTGTCAACTTCCTGAGGAAAGTAGTTGTGTTCTCCTACCCAGCCTATCAGAGACATGCTTAGCTGCTGTAGTGAACTGAATTGTGTCCTCCCAAAATTCATATGTTGAAGCACCAACACCCAGTGTTGATAGTATTTGGAGATGGGGCCTTTGGGAAATAATTAGGTTTAGATGAGGTCAGAGAGTGGGTTTCTTGTGATGGAGTTGGTGCCCTTATGAGAAAAGACACCAGGAAGCTCGCTGTCCCTGCATTTCCAGAATATAGCACCTACACATATCTCCTTAGCATCTCAAAATAATCTNGTATTTGGAGATGGGGCCTTTGGGAAATAATTAGGTTTAGATGAGGTCAGAGAGTGGGTTTCTTGTGATGGAGTTGGTGCCCTTATGAGAAAAGACACCAGGAAGCTCGCTGTCCCTGCATTTCCAGAATATAGCACCTACACATATCTCCTTAGCATCTCAAAATAATCTTGAGAGGAGTTTCTAAAAGATTACAGTTTGTCTTAGACCATATAGAAAGTCACCAAAAAGAGGACTAGAACCCAGGCTTTCTAGACATCTTTTTATATTTTTCCACTAAGTTGTTTTTTGTTTTGTTTATTTGTCAAAAATAGATAACAGGACTGATTGGATAAATTTGTGAATTTATTTTCATAAAAAAGGTCTAAAGATAGGAGGAGTCATGTTTATTATGTGTGTAATCATTTTTTATGATTACATTTAAATTTTATTAAAAATTTACCTGCAGTTGAACCTGTTTATAGAAATCTAGACCATAAAGCCTTCAGGTATGGATACTTATCCCAAAATACTAAGTAAAAAAAAAAAAGTGATTACCTTTAGGCCAGAAATTGCCAAACATTACCATGTCCTGCAGACTTAAATCAATTTGATTTATGGCTGGCCTTTTAGGCATTTGAGTTTATGAATTCTAGTATAAATCACAAATTCTATAATAGTTAAGTAGTAAGATTACTTAAGGAAAACCAAGGAGATGTCTGGATCTAGGTAACAAATAGGATATAAGCCCCATGAAGGAGAAATTTTACCTGACTGATCCTCTGCTGACTCCCATAGCATCTCATAGACTGCAAAGTATTGAATGGATGAAATGGTTACCTTGTTACTTTCCTGCCCCCTAGTACCTCTTAGCCTGTTACATGTCCCCACATTCTCCAAGTCTAAGGAGTGATTCTGGGAATCTGCTTTCCCCACAGTGGCACACAGACTCTTCTGATTCTCTGTAAATCTCTGTTGGGTGCCCAAGCTTCCACTGAACTGCTGATTAAGTAATTAAGATTTCACATAATCTCTGAGGATCTTGGTCTACTCAATTTCAGTGCCTCATTTCCATAAACTTTGAATCCTGGAAGTAGTAGAAAGAACATAAGATTGTCTTGATGATAGAATTTATTAGGGAGAAAAGAGGCATAATAATGAGTTAGAAAATTACTTAGATCTGACTTTGGAACATCTATCTTTCAGACACATAACCTCAATTCTGCCTTTCCTGTAGAGGTCATTTCAACTCTTACTGTATTGCTATTGACCTGAAACTCATAATCTGTGTAAAGAGAAAGAAGTTTGTAAAGAAAATGATACCTTCTACATTGCTCTGATATAAGGGTAATGTGTGGATGACTATTATTCCTGAGCATTTAATATTCAGTGATTTAATATTCAGCATTAATATTCAGTTTTAATCTTTTGGTTTAGAAATAAAGTTTTTTTTTAATTGCTAGTTCTCATTTTAAATAAATTCTGTTTGTTAGCGAAAGTTGCTCCAAACCTCCAGCACTCCTATACAGTATCTAAAATTAGAGAAATAGTTTAATTTGTAGATTTTCTGAAGAAAGGTTGCAGGGGGAGTTAATGTGAGAGTTAGTCACATTCACACATTGTTCTTTCAAACCAGAGGATTAAGTATGTCTAATGGAGAGCAATACAGATAATGTGGAACAGGTTTAATTGACAGACTGTGGAGGTGGGTGGGGGAGTTGGGACCCAGTGATACACACGCATAACATTTTTGAGTGAACTGGGGGATGCAGTGGTGGAACTGCTGGCCAAAACATGAGCATTGACTCTACCAGCGTACTGCAGTTACAGTGAGACTTTGACTTCTTAAGAAAATTCCTGGGAGAACCTCAGTAACATCTGGAAACCTGGTGAGTTTCACTGCTGTACGTGATGAGATCTGTAACCACATACTCTGTAGACAACATCAGAGCATCACTTGGAAACTTGTTAGAAATGCATAATCATGGCCTCCTCCTAAGACCTGCTGGATGAGAGTTTGATTTTAATAGAACATTAAATTCAGGAAGCACTGATCTATAATAAAGGATAAGAAATGGCTGCCCAGATTACAGCATAATCTCTAGGCAAAAAGAATCATGCTTGACTAATCTGTTAAGGCTTTTTATTGTTATTATTCACTCCTTAAATCGTTTCCGACACTTTGTGACCCCATGAACTGCAGCATGCCAGGCTTCTCTGTCCTTCATTATCTTCCAGAGTATGCTCAAATTCATGTCTACTGAGTCACTGATGCCATCAGCCCATCTCATTCTTTGTTGTCCCCGTCTCCTCTTTCCTTTAATTTTTCCCAGCAAAAGGATCTTTTCTAAAGAGTCTGCTCTTCTCATCAGGTAGCCAAAGGACTGGAGCTTCTGCTTCAGCATTAGTCCTTCCAATGAATACTCAGGGTTTATTTTCTTTAGGATTGACTGTTTAGATCTCCTTACTGTCCAAGAGACTCTCAAGAATCTTCTCCAGCACCACAGTTCAAAAGCATCAGTTCTTTAGCACTTAGCCTTCCTTATGATCCAACTCTCAACATCCATATGTGACTACTGGAAAAACCATAGCTTTGACTATACGGAACTTTGCAAAGTGACATCTTTGCTTTTTAATATGCTTTCTTTGTTATAGCTTTTCTTCCAAAGAACAAATGTCTTTAATTTCTTGGATGTAGTCTCTGTCCCCATTGATTTTGGAGCCCAAGAAAATAAAAGCTGTCACTGTTTCCACTTTTTCCCCATCTACTTGCTGTGAAGTGATGGGACTGGATGCCATGATCTTCATTTTCTGAATGTTGAGTTTTAAGCCAGCTTTTTCACTCTGCTCTTTAACTCTCATCAAGAGGCTCTTTAGTTCCTCTTTGCTTTCTACCAGTAGAGTGGAATCATCTGCATATCTGATGATATTTCTCCCAGCAATGATTCCAACTTGTGCTTCATCCAGCCTGGCATTTCACATGATGTATTTTACATATAAGTTAAATAAGCAGGGTGACAATCAGATTAGTCAAGCATGATTCTTTTTGCCTAGAGATTATGCTCTAATCTGGGCAGCAATTTCTTATCCTTTATTATAGATCAGTGCTTCCTGAATTTAATATTCTATTATTCTGATCCAGCAGGTCTTAGGAGCAGGCCAAGAAAAGGAGTACAGCCTTGACGTACACCTTTCCCAATTTAGAACCAGTCTGTTGTTCCATACCTGGTCCTAAACTGTTGCTTCTCAACCTGCATACGGGTTTCTTAGGAGGCAGATAAAGTGGTCTGGTATTCCCATCTCTTGGAAGGATTTTCCAGTTTTTTGTGATCCACAGAGTCAAAGGCTTTATCACAGTCATTGAAGCAGGTATTTTTCCAGAATTCCCTTGCTTTTTCTATGATCCAGTGGATGTTGGAAATTTGATCTCTAATTCCTCTGCCATTTCTAAATCCAACTTGAACATCTGACAGTTCTCGGTTCATGTACTGTTGAAGCCTAGCTTGAAGGATTTTGAGCATTACTTTGCTAGCATGTGAAATGAGTGAACTTTTTGCAGTAGTTTGAATATTCTGTGACTTGCCCTTCTTTGGGATTGAAATGAAAACTGACCTTTTCCAGTCCTGTGGCCACTGCTGAGTTTTCCACATTTGCTGGCATGTTGAGTGCAGCACTTATAGCAGTATCATCTTTTAGGATTTGAAATAGCTCAACTGGAATTCCATCACCTTCACTAGCTTTGTTCATAGGCTTTTTAAGGGAATTAAGTATATACAAGAGTAAAAGTTAACACTGTATTTTTGAGAACTTGATCTTGATCAAGTGAAAATGGACTGATTGGCAAACCAAAAAGATGGCATGGATTCATGGTGGTGTGTATGTTAGATAAAGAATTGTTATTTTGAAAGGAACGTATAAAGACTTAAATTTGGAAAGTAGGTCCAATGCTGCTAGATACCTTTTGAAGGAGAAAGATAGAAGGCAAACCAAATCTGTGAAATGCAGTCAAAGAAGAATCCTTGAACTGTGCTGTTAGCTTGGACAGGAATAGAAGGGCCTGTTTCCTAGATTAATATTGGGCTGGTGAGTCAGCATCAGGAGACCTTGTGAACAGAGGCCAGGAATACAAATGCCTGTGCTTGGGACTACCAAGAGATTGGAGTATAAAGCATGGATGTAGCCTCAAAAGACAGGGACATGAAGGTCAGCGCAAGACCAACTCAGTGTATATACACAGATGAAGTACAGCTCTTTTTATGTGTCCTTTTGTTTAAGATCTGATTGGTCTGGGAAAATGGGGAGATAGTGTACCTGCAAGATGTGAGTATAGTGTACTCTGTTACAGTTGGGTTATGTTTTTAGACTTTCAGTAATCATTTGACACTTGTCAGACCAAAAGTTATTTAGGAGAAAAATGGTCAAAATTGGCAACTATAACATTAAGGTAGACTTGGTCTTCCCTGGTGGTCTAGTGGTTAAGAATCCACCTGCCAATGCAGGAGACATGGGTTCAATCCCTGGTCCAAAAATATCCTACATGCCATGGAGCAGCTGAGCCTGTGCACCACAACTACTGAGCCAGTGCTGTAAATCCTGCAAGCCATAACTACTGAGCCCACGCTCCCTAGAGCCTATGCTCACAGCAGGTGAAGCCACTGCAATGAGAAGCCCGAGCACTGCAATGAAGAGTAGCCCCCACTCACTAGAGAAAACCCACAAGCAGCAACAAAGACGCAGTGCAACCAACTAAAAATAAAGAATTAAACATTGTTTTGAGAAGAAGGTGATATGGAATATGATTGAAGTCAAGTGATCTGGATAAAGTAAATTTGGCAATGTTCATGAACAATAGATATCCCATGAAGTTTTATGTGAGATAAATTTGAATCAGAAAAACAGGAAGTACTGCTTTACTGGTTCACACTGTGGTCTAGTAAACTTGCTTCCCTTGCACCTGAGCTCAAGCAAGATGTGGAATATAAAGACATGGATGTGAGACTGATGATTCAGCGGCCGTGAAGAACACTTGACTCCACTACTAAAGGTTGTAGGAACTGTCATTCAGACAGAAGGTTTGGGGTTAGGAGCACTTGTCATAGGGAAAGGAATTCCATGAAACTCTAGAGTCCTAGAAGTGGGGTTACTTGGGAGAGTGTAAGGAGAGCTGGACTGTAAAAAAAGCAGAGCACCAAAGAATTGATACCTTGAAACTATGATGCTGGAGAAGACTCCTGAAAGTTCCCTGGACAGCAAGGAGATGAAACCAGTCAATCCTGAGGGATCAACCCCTAATAGTCATTGGAAGGACTGATGCCGAAGCTGAAGCTTCAATACCTTGGCTACCTGATGCGAAGAACTGACTCATTGGAAAAGACTCTAATGCTGGGAAAGACTGAGGGCAGAAAGAGAAGAGGGCATGAGAGGATGAGATGGCTGTATAGTATTATTGATGCAGTGGACATAAACTTGGGCAAGCTTTGGGAGATGGCAAGGGACAGGGAGACCTGAGGTACTGCAGTCCATGGGGTCACAGAGTCATGCATGACCTGGCAACTGAACAACAGCAACAAGGAAAAGATAAGTTTGAGTTTGGGATATTTAGGGTGTGGGAGGAACTAATTGGGCATTAGAGAAATTTGAGTAGTGGTAGGAGACCCATTCCCAGTATCATGGCAGAAAGGGAGTTAACAGTTAATGCAGAGATATATGTGGCCAGTATTAATACCGGAGGAGGATCTAGCTGCATAAAGGAACTTGAAGAACAGCAGAGTTGAGAGATGGCTGGTCTGAGTTTTAGAGAGCTCTGTTCTAATCTGGCCCCCAAGACCACTTGATTTTGATCATTTTGGACCTGTTTGAGCTATGAAATAAAGGGACTAGATTTTGTTACCCTAAATCCCTTCAAGCTCTTGACTCTGAACTTTTTACTAAGGGGATATTTTCATTACTGGTTGAAAATATAAACATTTTTTAAAGAGTTGCATAAAGTTACAGAAGACCAGCCCGCAGTTGATTACAAAGGAAAATCCAGATGTTTTGAAGCATGTCTCTAACTGGCAAGATGTAAAGGAAGGTATCCTTCCACCATAGGATCTTTCTCAGGTGACCTAGTACTAGCATGAGTGGACCACAGATCTCGCCTGATTTGATTTGTAATGTTTGAAGGGACACTGCGTTTCAGGCCTCTGTGCTTCCCAACGTATTTGGCCCACAGTGATGTGGTTTCTGCCAGTTGGCCCTTGAACTATGTGGTTTTGAAATGTGTGTGGCTGCTTATATTTGGATTTTTTTCAATACGTATACTATACTTGTGATCTACAGTTGGCTGAATTTGTGTGGAAGCAAATCTGTGGGATATCAACATACCTGGATTTCATTATCTGTCCTGGAACCAGTCTCCCTCAGTTACTGAGGGATGACTGCACTCTTGTTCACTTATTGCTTTTGCNTTTGGATTTTTTTCAATACGTATACTATACTTGTGATCTACAGTTGGCTGAATTTGTGTGGAAGCAAATCTGTGGGATATCAACATACCTGGATTTCATTATCTGTCCTGGAACCAGTCTCCCTCAGTTACTGAGGGATGACTGCACTCTTGTTCACTTATTGCTTTTGCTGCTCAAGGTTGAGTCCATAGAGCAGCAGCAGGATCACCTGGCTGCTTGTTAGAAATGCAGAATCTCAGATTCCACCCAGACCCACTGAATCAGAATCTGCATTTTAACATGATAATTAAATAATTTGTACATTAAATCTTGAGAAGCACCATCCACATAGCTTTGGTTTTGTGATTGTTGTTTAGTCACTAAGTCATATCTTTGACTCTTTTTGCAACCCTCTGGACTGTGTAACCCACCAGGCTCCTCTGTCCAGGCAGGAATAATGGAGTGGGTTGCCATTTCCTTCTCCATACAGCGGTGGTACTCAAACTTTAACAAGCATCAACATTTCCATAAGGGCTTATTAAAAATAAACTTCTCAGTGTTTCTGATTGAGTAGATCTGGAATAGGGCCCAAGAATTTGCATTTCCAGCACCCTAAGTGAAAAGTGAAAGTGTTAGTCTCTCCATTGTGTCCGACTCTGCAACAGCATGGGCTACAGCCCACCAGGTTCCTCTCATGGAAATTCTCCAGGCAAGAATACTGGAGTGGGTAACCATTCCCTTCTCCAGGAGATCTTCCCAACCCAGGAACTGAACCTAAGTCTCCTGCATTACAGTGGGTTCTTTGCCATTTGAGCCACCAGTGAAGCCCTTCCAACAGCCTAAGAACTACTAAAGCTTTTACTAGAGACTCTGTCTTTAATCATATTCTGTTTGTGATTATCTGTTTCAGGTTTGTTTTTAATCTTCCCAACAAGACTATAATTGCTCATTTAGTGTTTCTTTAGGGGAGGGGGCAGCTTTATTGAGATATAATTTATATACCATAAGATTCACCCACTTAAAGTGAACAATTGAGTGGCTTTTAATATATTTACAGGTAGGTGCAACCATTACTACAGTCAATGTTACAACATTGACATGACCTCAAAAAAGGAACCAAATAGGTAGAGCACAGAGGATTTTTAAGATAGTGAAACTATTTTTTTTTCCATGTGATACTGTAATGCTGGATGCATGTCATTATATATTTGCCAAAACTTATAGAATATAAGGGCTTCCCTGGTGGCTCAGAGGTTAAAGCATCTGCCTGCAATGCGGGAGACCTGGGTTCGATCCGTGGGTCGGGACGATTCCCCTGGAGAAGGAAATGGCAGCTCATTCCAGTATTCTTGCCTGGAGAATCCCATGGACGGAGGAGCCTGATGGGCTACAGTCCATGGGGTCGCAAAGAGTCGGACATGACTGAACGACTTCACTTCACTTCACTTTACTTCATAGAATATAAAACTTCAGTTCAGTTCAGTCACCCAGTCGTGTCCAACTCTGTGACTCCATGGCCGCACACCAGGCTTCCATGTTCATCACGAACTCCTGGAGCTTACTCAAACTCATGTCCATCATGTTGGTGATGCCATCCAACCATCTCATCCTGTCGTCTCCTTCTCCTCCCACCTTCAGTCTTTCCCAGCATCAGAGTCTTTTCCAATGAGTCAGTTCTTCATATCAGGTGGCCAAAGTATTGGAGTTTCAGCTTCAGCATCAGTCCTTCCAGTGAATATTCAGGATTGATTTCCTTTAGGATGGACTGGTTGGATTTCCTTGCAGTCTCAGGGGCTCTCAAGAGTCTTCTCCAACACCACAGTTCAAAAGCATTAATTCTTCAGCACAAAGCTTTTTATAGTCCAACTCTCACATCCATACATGACTACTTAGAAAAAAACAGCTTTACTATGAAAAACCATTGCTACAGTCAATATTAAAACATTGACATCACCTCAAAAAGAAACCAAAAAGATAGAGGACAGAGCATTTTTAGGACAGTGAAACTCTTTCTTTTTCCATGTGATACTGTAATGCTGGATACATGTCATTATATATTTATCAAAACCAATAGAACATAAAACACCAGGGGAGACTGTAAATGTAAACCTTGGACTTTGGGTGGTAACAAATTTTCAGTGTAGATTCATACATGGTAACAAATGTTAATAACACAGGTTGGAGGGAGGCTATGAGTTGTGTGGTAAGGAAAGATGTAGAAATACCATACTTCCTGCTCAGTTTTGCTGTGACCCTAAAGGTGATCTGAAAAATAAAGTCCATTTTAAAAAAAGGAAGAAAGAAACTTCATATTCTGTAGCTATCCCATTCTTACCTTCTACCAAGCCCCAAGTAACCACTAATCATCTTGTATTTCTCCTGCATGGTACAAGTACATGGCAAGGTGCTAGATATATTATTAATAATAACAGTTACCATTTATTATGAGCTTAATATGTGTTAGCAGTTGCACGATCTAACTTAATCACTGTGACAGCTCTGTGAGATACAGACATTTTTGTCATATCAAAGCTGAAGAGGGAATTCCCTGGCCGTCCAGTGGTCAGGACTTGGTGCTTTCACTGCCAGGGCCCATGTTCAGTCCCTGGCCTAATGATGACACCCAGAACAGGTTAAATGACTTGTAACATAGCCAGTAAATGGTGAACTGCCATTCTATCCCAGACCTATACTTCCAAAAACACATGGAATCTATTGTTGATAAACTGAATTTTCAAAATTTTACTGAGCTGTTAAAATGTAGTGGAGATGCTTAAATTATTTGGGTAAATTAAGTTGTTTAAGAAATTTACTAAAATTGCAAATAGAACTGCCATATGACCCAGCAATCCCACTGCTGGGCATACACACCGAGGAAACCAGAATTGAAAGAGACACATGTACCCCAATGTTCATAGCAGCACTGTTTATAATAGCCAGGACATGGAAACAACCTAGATGTCCATCAGCAGATGAATGGATAAGAAAGCTGTGGTACATATACACAGTGGAGTATTACTCAACTATTAAAAAGAATACATTTGAATCAGTTCTAATGAGCTGGATGAAACTGGAGCGGATTATACAGAGTGAATTAAGCCAGAAAGAAAAACACCAATACAGTATACTAACACATATATATGGAATTTAGAAACATGGTAATGATAAGCCTGTATGCGAGACAGCAAAAGAGACACAGATGTATAGAACAGACTTTTGGATTCTGAGGGAGAGGGAGAGGGTGGGAAGATTTGGGAGAATGGCACTGAAACATGTATACTATCATATAAGAAATGAATCGCCAGTCTGTGTTCGATACAGGATGCTTGGGGCTGGTGCACGGGGATGATCCAGAGAGATGATATGGGGTGGGAGGTGGGAAGGGTTCAGGATTGGGAACTCATGTACACCCATGGCGGATTCATGTCAATGTATGGCAAAACCAATACAGTAATGTAAAGTAAAATAAAGTAAAAATAAAAATAAAAAAAGAAATTTACTGCATGTTCCATAACCAGTACTAACTATTCTACAATTATGTGTGGGTATCCTTTCCTCTCTTATTAATCTTCCAATAAAATTTGTGTTTGCCTTAGTAATTACCATATCAGTGAGTTTTGCTTATGACAGTACTAGTTTTCTCCCATAAGCATCTGAATGCAGAGTTCCAAAGAATAGCAAGAAGAGATAAGAAAGCCTTCTTCAGAGAAATAGAGGAAAAGAACAGAATGGGAAAGACTAGAGATCTCTTCAAGAAAATTAGAGATACCAAGNGACTCTGAGGGAGAGGGAGAGGGTGGGATGATTTGGGAGAATGGCATTGAAACATGTATACTATCATGTTTAAAGGAGTTTATTATTTTTGTGAAAAAAAAAGAAAAAAAACTCATATCTGTTAAAACTGGTCATAAAAGCCTGAGTATGTGTGATCCTTGCTATAATACACTCACTTGTTATAAATACATTAATCCTATCCCATTTCCTCACCCTCATAGCTGTACTGTCCTAATGTTTCAGTCTGCTGTTTACATTTTGATCTATTTTACAAAAAGGTTAACAGGCACATGATTACAGCTATATAGAGAGATGGGCAAATATTTTAAAAGCTTGTGTGAGAAGGACACAAATATATCTGGAATTTTGTTTTAAAGAAAAGCATGTTACCACTTCCAAGCAATGTATTCTTCATGTGCATGATGAAACTGACTTGAATGACTATTGACTCATCTTGAATTAGAACGTTAATAAAACTCACTTCTTACACATGTCCTAAATTTGATCTGACTCTACTGCTAGAGTTTAAAATGATTTCAAAAGTAAAAAAGATAGAGATCAGTTCAGTTATCAGTTCAGTCACTCAGTCATGTCCAATTCTTTGCGACCCCATGAACTGCAGTACACCAGGCCTCCCTGTCCATCATCAACTCCCGGAGTCCACCCAAACCCATGTCCATTGTGTTGGTGATGCCATCCAATCATCTCATCCACTGTTGTCCCCTTCTCCTCCTGCTTTTAATCTTTCCCAGCATCAGGGTCTTGTCAAATGAGCCAGCTCTCCGCATCAGGTGGCCAAAGTATTGGAGTTTCAACTTCAACATCAGTCCCTCCAATGAACACCCAGGACTGATCTCCTTTAGGATGGACTGGTTGGATCTCTTGCAGTCCAGGGGACTCCCAAGAGTCTTCTCCAACAACACAGTTCAAAAGCATCAATGCTTTGGTGCTCAGCTTTCTTTATAGTCCAACTCTCACATGATAATGTTTCAAAAAACATCTAGGCATTCTTAAATTCATTGTTCTAAATTTTTTTTTACATGATAGTATACATGTTTCAGTGGCATTCTCCTGTTCTAAATATTTTAAAAACCTTCTTAAATTCATCAAACACTAGAACAACAATGTTGGCAAAAACTGGGGGAGGGGAGTAATTATAATTTCACCACTTTGAAAAACATATTTTATTCCACATTGTCCCTTTTTGTATTTAATCATATGCAAATATTTCTTCCCTTTTGGTACACATTGGGTATCCTGTACAGTTTTGATTTCTGTGGAGGGCTATTTTTTGTTTTTAAAAATGGATGGCCTGATAACCTCAAGAGGTGCGATGGGAGAATGGGAGGGAGGTTCAAGAGGGAGGGGACACACGCATACGTATGGTTGATTGACACTGCCATACCACAGAAACTAACACAACATTGGTTTCTTTACAACACAACATGTTTCGGGTGAAAATTTCTTTTTGACATTGTAAAGCAGTTTTCCTCTAATTAAAAATAAATTTTAAGGAAAACAAGATGGCGGTACATCTCTGTCCACAGATACATCAGGAATATACCTTCAGACACAGAAGTGCATGCAGAACACCAGCTGAGAGCATACAAGAGTACCTGACCAGCGGAAAAGAATACATAGAACTTTGCAAAACTCAGTAATGAAGGAACTAGGGGGAAAAACAGGAGTGTTAGTAGGACTGGACCTGCCCTAGGTGGGTGGGGGAACTGAAGCAGGGGTCTGATCCCCACATCAGGGCAACTGTCTGGGTCAGAGGAGAAACATTTAAGGCTGAGAGTAAAATGGCTGATCTGTGGCAGCCTAAATGCAATAAGAATCAGACAGTCCTTGCTGTAGCCATACATACCCTGGACAGGGATGCAGGTCCACTGGAAGGTGCAGTGGCTGGGAGCTGGAGTTTAGGGACTGTGGAGCAATCCAAGGGCAAGGGCTGCTGTTGACTGCAGAGAGATGGACTGAGGGGATGTGAGGGAGGAGATTGTGGTGAGAAATGCCTGTGGAGGAAAGCCAGGCAGCCATGGAAGCAAGGCAATACTTCTGAGTCACTGGTAGAGGTTGGAGCCATCATCATAGCCTCTCTCTCCCCACAAACCAGCATCCGTAGCTGAATAGAGACACTGGCCCATCAAACGCCTGATGCACTGCAGTATAGAGTAGGATCCCACCTAGGGTGCCCCTTTAAGTACCCGATGTACTTATCTACAGAGTAGGACTCCAGCCAGGGGGGCCTCTCTATCTGCCTGATGCACCAAACAACAGAGAAGGACCTCAGTGCCTGAATGGGTGGAGCTCCAGAGAAAGACTGGTGAAAGAAACCTTCTGATCACCAGCTATAAGAGGCTCAAAAAAAAGACTCTAATAGGGCCATAACTCCTGTGGTGGAGGCAGTCCATGTCACTTCACATTTGGTGCTGCCAAGGTCCCTGAAAGCCAAGCAGCTGTGCCACTTTCATGCTCAACTCTCACTGGGGTAGAGCTGCCACAGGCAAAAAAAGTCTTGCATCTATGCATGCAGGGTTGCTTCAGTAGTGTTTGACTCTGCCACCCTGTAGACTGTGGCCTGTCAGTTTTCTCTGTCAGGGAGAAGGGTTATCCAGGCAAGAATATTGGAGTGTATTGGCCAGTACTGGTTGTCACAGCCTTCTAGAGCACTGTATTTCCTGCTGCCCTAGCCACCAACTCCCCTGAGTACCGGGTGCTGTCAGAATCCATGCAACCCAAGCAGCTGCACCACCTCCACACCTGGCCCTCACAGGGGTAAGCCCAAGTCCTCCAAGGCAGCCTCAGGAGCAAACCCCAGTGGACGGATGACCCACATCTGTCCAGAGGTGGAAGTAAAACCACAATTGAAACCAAGGGGCAGTGTGATTAGGAAGAAGACTCAAAACCTTCCTACCAGCTGTACAAGCTGCAGATTAAGTCCACATGATTTTCTGTGTTTGCTGGGCCAATCAACTGTACTGTATTTTTTTTGGACTCTTTTGACTTTACTTATGGGTGTATATGTACACATGCATATTCCATTATTTTAATTATTATTTGCCCGATTTTGTAACTGCCATTTGTCTTAGGTTCATCTTTGGCTTCTCATTTTTGAATATTTGTTTTAATCTCACTTAATGTCATAACAAACCACTTGTGGAGTCTTAATTCCTGACCAGAGATCAAGCCCTGAGCCTTTGGAGTGGGAGCATTGACTCCAAGACCCTAGACTACCAGAGAACTAACCCTAGGGAGTATCAAATAATGAGAACTCACACAAAGAAAACCACTTGAATACAAGACCTGGCATCACCCAACCACCAGTAGCATCCTGTGCAGGCTGCCTCATATAAGCAAAAAACTAAACAAAAACACAAACCCAATCATTAGCAGACAGAATTAGCAACTCATTCACCCTTGACCATCAGAGGAAAAACAAACAAACAAAAACTGAGCACAAATCTCACCCTATATGAAGCTGGACCAACTGTAGGAGAGCAGAAACCAAAAGGAAGAAATAATTCAATCTTGAAGACTGTGAAAAGGAGACCTCAAACACAATAAGTTAAAAACAAAAAATGAAAAGGCAGAGAAATATTACGCAAATGAAGGAACAAACTAGAAACACAGAAGTCCAAATAAATGAAGAGGAAATAGGCAAACTACCTGAAAAAAACTCAGAATAATGATAGTAAAGATAATCAAAAACATTGAAAACAAAATGGAGAAAATATAAGAATTAATTAACAAAGATCTAGAGGAATTAAAGAATAAACATACAGAGACATAATTACTGAACATAATTACATACAAAATAACATAATTACTGAAATTAAAAATACTCTAGAAGGAATCAATAGCAGAATATCTGAAGCAGAAGAACGAATCAGTGAACTGGAAGATAAAATGGTAGAGATAACTTTTGAAGAGCAGAATGAAGTAAAAGAATGAAAAGAACTGAGGATAGTCTCAGATACCTCTGGGACAATGTCAAATGCCCCAACATTCAAATTATAGGTATCCCAGAAGAAGAAGAGGAAAAGAAAGAATATGAGAAAATTTTTGAAGAGATTATCATTGAAAATTTCCCCAGTATGGAAAAGGAAATAGTCGATCAAGTCCAAGAGGCACAAAGAGTCCCATACAGGATAAATCCAAGGACTAACATGCCAAGACACATACTAATCAAACTAACAAAAACTAAACACAAAGAAAGAATATTAAAAGCAGCAAGGGAGAAACAACAAGTAACATACAAGGGAAATCCCATATGCTTAACAGCTGATCTTTCAGCCGAAACTCTGCAATCAAACCAGCTTTATAACAAATATTAAATGGACTTATATAGTCAAGAAATACAAGAGAAGAAAAAAGATATATAAAATCAACCCCAAACCATTAAGAAAATGGCAATAGGAACATATATATCAATAATTAATTTAAATGTAAATGGATTAAATGCTCCAACCAAAAGACACAGATTGGCTGAATGGATACAAAAACAAGACCCATATATATGCTGTCTACAAGAAACCCACTTCAGACCTCAAGACACATACAGACTGAAAGTGAGAGGATGGAAAAATAGATTCCATGCAAATGGAAAGCTAAAGAAAACTGTAGCAATCCTCATATCAGACAAAATGGACCTTAAAATAAAGAAGATTACAAGAAATAAGGAAGGACAGTACACAATGATCAAGGGATCAATCCAAGAGGAAGATATAACAATTGTAAATATCTATTCACCCAACATAGGAATACCTCAATACATAAGACAAACACTAACAGACATAAAAGGAGAAGTTGACAGTAATACAATAATAGTAGGAGACTTTAACACCCCACTCACACCATGGACAGATCATCAAAACAGAAAATTAATAAGGAAACACAAGTCTTAAATGATACATTCAATGAGATGGATCTCATTGGTATCTTCAGAACATTCCATCCAAATTCAGAAGAATACACCTTCTTCTCAAGTGCAAATGGAACATTCTCCAGGATAGACCACATCTTGGGTCACAAATCAAACCTTAGTAAATTTAAGAAAACTGAAATTGTATCAAGCATCTTCTCCAACCCCAATGCTATAAGACTAGATATCAATTACAAGAAAAAAACTGTAAGAAACACAAACACATTGAGATTAAACAACATGTTTCTAAATAATCAATAGGTTACCAAAGAAATCAAAAGGGAAACCAAAAAATTTCTAGAAACAAATGGTAATGAAAACACAACTACTCAAAACCTATGGGATGCAGCAAAAGCAGTTCTAAGAGGGAAGTTAATAGCAATACAATCCTACCTCAAGAAACAAGAGAAACATCAAATAGACAACCTAACTTTACACCTAAAAGAACTGGAAAAAGAAGAACAACCCCCCCCCAAAATTAGTAGAAGGAAAGAAATCATAAAGATCCAAGCACAAATAAATGAGAAAGAAATAAAAGAAACAATAGTAAAGATTAATAAAACTAAAAGCTGGTTCTTTGAGAAGATAAACAAAATTGACAAGCCTTTAGCCAGACTTATCAAGAGAAAAAGAGAGAAGAATCAAATCAACAAAATTAGAAATGAAGAAGGAGAGGTTACAACAGACAATACAGAAATACAAAGGATTATAAGAGACTATTGTGAACAACTATATGGCAATAAAATAGATAACCCGGAAGAAATGGATAGATTCTTAGAAAATTCCAATNTATCAAGAGAAAAAGAGAGAAGAATCAAATCAACAAAATTAGAAATGAAGAAGGAGAGGTTACAACAGACAATACAGAAATACAAAGGATTATAAGAGACTATTGTGAACAACTATATGGCAATAAAATAGATAACCCGGAAGAAATGGATAGATTCTTAGAAAATTCCAATTTTCTGAGACTGAACCAGGAAGAAATAGAAATTATGAGCAACCCAATTATAAGCACTGAAATTGAAGCTGTGATAAAAAAAATCTTTCAGAAAGCAAAAGCCCAAGACCAGATGGCTTCACAGGAGAATTCTATCAAACATTTAGAGAAGAGCTAATGCCTATCCTTCTCAGTTCAGTTCAGTTCAGTCACTCAGTCATATCCAACTCTGTGACCCCAATTGCAGCACTCCAGGCGTCCCTGTCCATTACCAACTCCCGGAGTTCACTCAAACTCATGTCCATCAAATCAGTGATGCTATTCAGCCATCTCATCCTCTGTCGTCCCCTTCTCCTCTGCCCTCAGTCCCTCCCAGCATCAGAGTCTTTTCCAATCAGTCAACTCTTCACATGAGGTGGCCAGAGTATTGGAGTTTCAGCTTTAGCATCAGNATCCAATTCACTCACCTGTTGAAGTGCTGGTTGCGTGGTGTGTGATTGGGTGTTGTCATGGAGAGGAATTGGCCCTTCCTGTTGACCAGCGCTGGCTGCAGGGTTTGCAGTTTTCAGTGCTTCTCATCGATTTGCTGAGCATAGTCTCAGATGTAAGGTTTCCCCCAGGGTTCAGAAAGCTGTAGTGGATCAGACAGGCAGCAGACCACCAAGCAGAGACCGTGACCTTTTTTGGGTGCAAGTTTGGCTTTGGGAAGTGCTTTGGAGCTTCTTCTCAGTCCAACCACTGAGCTGGTTGTTGCCTGTTGTCGTATAAAGTCCACTTTTTATTGTACATCACAGTCTGATTGAGAAATGGTTCACTGCTGTTCCATAGAATAAGATGACACTTCAAAATGACGATTTTTTTTGATTTGCAGTCAGCTCTTAAAGCAGCCACTTATTGAGCTTTTTCACCTTTCCAATTTGCTTCAAATGCCAAACGACCATAGAACGGTCCACATTGAGTTCTTTGGCAACTTCTCGTATGGTTGTAAGAGGATCAGCTTTGACAATGACTGTCAGTTGTCGTTGTCAACTTTTGATGGCCGACCACTGTGCTCTTCGTCTTCAAGGCTCTCGTCTCCTTTGCAAAACTTCTTAACCACTGCTGCACTGTGTGTTTGTTAGTTCCTGGGCTAAATGCGTTGTTGATGTTGTGAGTTGTCTCTGCTGCTGTACGACCCATTTTTAACTCTAGTAAGAAAATCGCTCAAATTTGCTTTTTGTGTGTTTCCATAGTCTAAAATATAAAATAAACAGCAAGTAATAAATCATTAGCAAAAAACAACCACACATTATAATGGTGTATGACATAACCACATTTATTAAGAATGTATTCCAATATCAAACAGCAAATTTCAACAATGCAAAACCAGAATTACTTTTGCACTATTAGGTAGTTAGAATAGGGAAAAGGAGTCCAGAATGGCGGTGGCTAATAGATAAGGAAGAGAAAAGCCCGCAAAAATAGAACAAAGGAAGGTCCAAGGACCAGAGTGAGGACCTCAGGTAAAACAAACAATACTCCTGGCCGGCCCAATTTACATAGGACAGGCCCAGGGAGAGAAAACATATAAAAAGAGGAGCTAAAGCCAGCTCTCTCTCTCTCCCTCTCTCTCCCGTGTGCTGGGGCGCTCTTCTCTTGGCGTCTTTGGATTGACGTGCCCTCATGCCTCGAAGATGGATTTTCCTGCTATCTTCTAAATAAAGTAGAGCTGTAACACTGATTTGTCTAAGAGCTATAACATGGTCCATTCGAGACCTGAGAGCTATAACATGGTCTGTCCAAGACCCGAGAGCTGTGACATGCCCAGGGGGCTTTAGTGTCTGTCACTCCACATCTTTGTTGTGACGAGACAAAGAATCGAGGAACATACACTTGCCTGACAGCACCAAGCTAACAGACACTGAGCCCTAAATTTCATATAATGTTCATGTGTCCAGATATGTTCTTCTTCCTTTTTTTTTTCTATTTAAAAGTAAAGTCTATTCTTATTCATGGATTCCAACAAAGCAGGCAAGTTTGGCCCATGGGTCATAGCTGGTTGACCCTGCTGGAGATTCAAGAGCAAACATATCTTCCAGGAAGTTGCTTGAGTGCCTTAAACAGAAAGTTCAGATTGCGGATGCTGTTCCTCCTTGGAGTGTACACACTGATCACCGTGTCGGCCACACTGGCTTTCATAGACACATAACCAACCTCAGATGGCTTCCATGTTAAATCCTTCATAACCCGGATCAATGTGTCACCAGTGCGTCTTCTTTTAGTGGATTCTTTCTTGTCACGTAACACAGACACCACACTCCTTTCTACAGTCCATGTTTGAGCTTCGCCCTTTGCCTGAGTGCCTGGCACTCTTCTCTGTGACCGCCCAGGTTGTACCCCTCCCGTAAATGGCAGCCTCCGCTGAGGAACCTCCACCCAAACTACTCTGGTCTCTGTCTTCCCTGAACTCCAACCACCATATGGCATGGAACTTCAACATTCCCACCTGAGAGGTCAGTCTGCCCAGGTTCAGGTTCCTGTTACTCTGTGGCCTTGAGCAAGTCCCGACAGCATTTAAAGGATGCTGATAATAATGCTGACCTCTGTAGACTTAAAAAAATAGTCACAACCTAAAAGTTGCATTATGTTTCATTCAGTGGGAATTTTTAGGACTTCAGGCCTAGGAGGCCGCATCTTAAGTAGCCCTGAGAGAACTGCTCTGAGGAGGCAAGCAAAGGGAGCCAGATTATATAGAAGTTTTGCAAAGGAAGGCAGGTAGTCTGATTGTCAAAAGATTACTGTGAATCAAAGAAAACCAGGCATCCCAAGTTAAGGAATGTGTTGCTTTTCTATGTATGGGAACATGTAAGAATCTGGGTCACTGAAATCATTCCTTTGATATGTACCTCAGCTATCGGGGGCCAGTTTCCTGTGTTTCCACATCCTGAGTTCTTCAGGGCTCACCGTCCGGAGTGGCTGCGGTCTGATGGCAGCTAGGTGGCAGGTATTCTTTCCTTCCTGAGTTCCCTCAGGGCTCATCTGCTCACCATCCATGGTAGCTACAACTGCTGATGACTGTGACATCGTTTGTTTACTGTTATGGCAGGAAGTGTTCCATTCTACACCTCATAGGGTTGCTGTGAGAGTTAATTGAGATGATTTCTATAAAATGCTTACACCAGAACCTGGCCCCAGTAGTATGAAAACATTAATAAATGCCAGGTACAGTTATACTTCTATGTTGTTGGACATTTTTCCAGAAGTCTGTCTTTCTATGATATGTATATGATTTTCGAAAGACCAAAAGTACCTTTTTAGGTCTAAAGCAAAAGTACAAAAATATTGTTGGTAATTTTTTCATAGAAACTTGTAATTGACATATGGCACTGTTGACTTAAAAAAATATTCACAGCCTAAAGACAGTTGTTTTATTCAGTGGGAATTTTTAGGACATCAAGCCCAGGAGACCATATGTCAAGTAACCCTGAGAGCTTTGAGGAGGTGAGGGGATGAGCCAGGTTATACAGAAATTTTGTAACAAAGGGCAGGTAGTCTGAACATAAAAAAAATTATATTGTTAATTAAGAAAACCAGATATCTCAAATCAAGGAACTGAGCGCAGGAAGTTCCTTTGTACAGGAAGATGCTAGAGCCTAGATTCACTGAAATTATTCCTTTGATGTGCACCTCAGCTCTCTGCGCTCAGTGGCCTTTATTTTCACATCCTGAGCTTCCTTTCCTCAGGGCTTACCCTGGGGAGTGGCTGCAGTCTGATGGTTGCTGCTATTTCCCTTCCTGAGTTTCTTTAGGGCTCACCAGCTCACACTGGCAGGCTGCAATCACTGATGACGAAGACATCCTTGTTTACTGATATGTCAGGAAATATTCCATTTCTCAGCACAGACCCCAAGAGTTCAGCTCAAAGAGTTTTTCAGTATTAGTAAATTTTCTGAATCAAAGCAGAGAACATCTGGAAAACCCCTGAGGGAGAGAAGAGTAATTCATTCTTGAGGGAGGTGACATTCTTTTAGGAACAGTGTCATCTCCCAAATGAGAGTCTGATTACAATCAAGGAGGAAGCCAGTTCACTGGCAGCCCATAAATGTGCTGCAAGGAGAAAACAGGCCTTCAGTGACTATCCTAAAGGCCTCTGTTTGATGGATGTGTCGCCTGAGCCTGCGTGCCAGGCACCTCGCTGGTCCTTGGTCCCCAGCTTACGTGATGCTGAGAGAGGGCTGAAACCGCGGTTTCCCTGGAGAGGTCTCAACACTTATTCTCCCCCAGGGACAGCGTTTAAACTCATTAATCCAAGATTGCCAAACAGACACACACATTCATCATCTCAGTGCCATTAGGTTGGAGGAAATTGAAATAGCTCAGAAAGTGAGACTCATTCTTTGACGCAGGAATGTTGGCTGAGAGCTTTCAGGAGCGTCTGAGCGAATGGCAGCCTAGCGGTTCACCACCTTACTCAGGGCAGAGGGGTGGACAGAAGTAACCTTTCCTCTGTACCTACTACAGATGTGCTGAGCACAGGGCTCCCTGCTCTACGCCCGTAAGCTGATCTCATTCTTCATAGAAGAATGAAAGATAAAGGTAAGATTCCTCTTCCACAATAAGAGCACCCACACCCTGAGCAGTGGAAGGATCGCACAAGTCATGTAGCTGGTCAACAGGGGAGTTGATCCCGGTCCAGCAGGGTCTAAAGTGTGTTATCACCTCTACGTGCTGGAAAAACAGGGCTCCCTGGATCTTGCGTCAACTTAAAAAACGGAAAATTTTTTAAAATTTAAAAATAGAAATTAAAAAAAAAATAGAAATTGAGTTATATTTTATTTGGTGGGAATTTTTAGGACCTCAGGCCTGGGAGGCAGCACCTCAAGTGACCCTGGAAGAACTGTTCTGAGAAGGTGAGGGGAGGAGTCAGGTTATATAGAAGTTTGCAGCAAGGGCCGGTAGTCTGAACATCAAAAGATTATTGTTAATTAAGGAAAGTCAGATATCTCAAGGAATTTAGTGTTTTTCTAAGCATGGGGAGATACAAGAGTCTGGGCTTGCTAAAAATCATTCCTTTCACACATGTCAGGTGAGAACACAGAAAAAGAGAGCTCTTTTTTAATATAAATAAATATTTTAATAAAACATTTTCTTTAATAATTAAAATAATCAAATATTTAAATTAAATAAAATAAAAATATTTCATTTAATAAATGAAATATTTTAATAAATAAAAACATGCACCTTAGCTATCTGGGGCCAGCAACCTGTCTTCTAAGATCCTCCTCCCCCAGCTCCTCAGTGCTCACATCGTGTTCATCGTGGCAGCAGCTCAATAGCTGTCCGATTGCAGGTATTCTTCTCCTTCCTGAATTCTCTTAGGGCTCACCAGCTCACACCACGGGGCTGCCATTGCTGGTGACCGTGGCACCCTTTTTTACTTATGGCAGGAGATACTCCGTTTCACACTTGAAGCCCCCATCCTCTATGTAAGGAAGCAGAAGTATGGGGAGATGAATGATTTGCCCAGAGTCATTATGGTTTAATAATATATCTGGTATTGGTGGTGGTGTTGTGCAGTTGTTAAGTTGTGTCTGACTCTTTGCAGCCCCATGAACTGAAGCACGCCAGGCTTCCCTGTCCTCACTATCTCCTGAGGTTTGCTTACACTCGTGTCCATTGAGTCGGTGATGCCATCCAACCATCTCATCCTCTGTCACCCCCTTCTCCTCCTGCCTTCAATCTTTCCCATCATCAGGGTCTTTTCCAGTGAGTCAGTTCTTTGCATCAGGTGGCCAAAGTATTCAGCTTCAGCTTCAGCATTAGTCCTTCCAATGAATATTCAGGGTTGATTTCCTTTAGGACTGACCAGTTTGATCTCCTTGCTGCCCCAGAGACTCTGAAGAGTCTTCCACATCAGTTCTTCAGCGCTTGGCCTTATTTATGGTCCAGTTCTCACATCTGCTTTTTAATATGCCGTCTGGGTTTGTCATAGCTTTTCTTCCAAGGAACAAACGTCTTTTAATTTCATGGCGGCAGTCATCATCCACAGTGATTTTGGAACCCAAGAAAATAGAAAGTCTGTCACTGTTTCCATTGTTTCCCCATCTATTTGCCATGAAGTGATGAGAATAGATGCCATGATCTTAGTTTTTTGAATGTTAAGTTTCAAGCCAGCCTTTCCACTCTCCTTACCTTTATCAAGAGGTCCTTTAATTTCTCTTCCATATCCTGGTGTTTGCCACCAGTTCCTGACAGAGCTCCTGAAATTCTAGTTACTTCCTGAGTGACAGGGATGCTGGGAGCATCTTCTGGGGAGCATTTGTTCCTTGACACAAGAGCTTTGTAGGCCCTGGGAATTTCCTGAGTAATGAATGTTGTTTCACATCCTAGTGAGATGCCTCAGTGGGGTTGGGTTGGGAGCTGGTCCATAGAAAGACCAAGGCTTGCTTAGAAGCTTGAAACTTGCGGCACAATCTCTGAATTCTCTGGGGAGATTGTGGAGCCTGATCTCCACAATCACTGATCATTAATAATCGATCATGCCTACATGATGAAGCATCATAAAACCTCTTGTGATGTTTAGAGGGCTTCCAGGTTGGTGAACACATGGAGTTGATGGGAGAGTGTCCCACCCTGGGGAGGGCCTGGAAACTCCCACACTCATCACCATACCTTGCCCTGCGTATCTCTTCATTTGGCTGTTCATCTGTACCTTTTAAAATATCATTTCTAATAAGCTAGCAAATGTACGTACATGTAATTCTGAGTTTTGAACGGTTCTGGCAAATTATCGAACCTGGGGGAGGGGATCATGGGAGCCCTCAGTTCATAGCCAGCTGGTCAGAAGTAGAAGTGGTGCCAAATTCCCAAATTGCAGTTGGCCTCTGAGTCTGACTGGACTGAGCCCTTGACCTGTGAGGTCTGTGTCACTTCAGGTAGTGAGTATCAGAATTGAGTTCAGTGACGGGACACCTGGTTGGTGTCCACCAAGAATTGGAGAATTGCTTTGTGTGAGAAAACCCCTGCATTTGGAGCCACAAGTGTCGCGTGTATAGAAAACCAGAGTTTTCCCTTTAGTCGTGGAGGAGGTTAATGGTAGGGCTCCACATCCCAGATGTTATTTCTTCTTGCCCATCCCAAGGTGTCCACTGCATCCACAGCTTAGAGTGTTGTGTTAGTTGCTCACGCATGTCCGACTCTTTGCGATCCCATGGACTGTAGCCTGGCAGGCTTCTCTGTCCATGTGATTCTTCAGGGAAGATAGCCTTCTCCAGGGGATCTTCCTGACGCAGGGATCAAACCCAGGTCTCCCATACTGTAGGCAGATTCTTTACCATCTGAGCCACTACAGAAGCCCCAGGAAGAAGCCAAGTAAATACTCCCTTAAAACGTCAACCCTTTTCTCTGTCAGTCAGCCTCTGCCTTCCCATCTTGCTCTCTGCCGGGTTTCCATTAGGCTCCAGTCCATGTCATTTGCAGAGAGATTTTGTAAAGCAGCAGCACCATCTTTTCTGACAGAGCCTATTCACCTCTCCACGCCCAGAGCTGGTAAAATGACCAATTTTCTCCATTGTCCCAACATGAAAGGTTGAGATGCGTGATGACACGGGCTGACTTCTTTTCCTTCCTCCATCAATCAGGTTCTCAGAAATGCCATCTCTCTCTCTAGAACGAGCAGAGTTCCATTTCCAGGGTTCAGCACTATTCCGGCAGAGAATTGGACTAATGGGGCTTATTCGAAGTTCCAGCCAAGCTTCAAAAGTGCTTTGCATGAACTGGTTAAATGTTTTTTGAATGATATTATTTGATGACATTGGACAATCAACATGATGTAATGCCCACAATGAGCAGGGTATATGCATGTTTATTTTGGTCCTACTTTAATTAAAAATGCTCCTGTCCACATATATGTGTTGGTGATGGTGTCTTCAGCTACAAGTAATCAGAACATCTGATTAATAGTGTCTTCAATTAATTAGGTGTTGGTGGGGTGGCTCAAGGATGTCATAAAGGATCCGTCTCTTTCCTTGTTTCCCCCGTGCCACCCTCACCACAGTGGCTGTAGCAGCTTCAGGAGTATGAGGGGTTAGCACTCAAGACTCACATTGTTTTAGGAAGAGGGACTCCTTCTAGGGCCAGAAAGTGGGTCTTGTCTGATGCTTGGAAATGAGTTGCATGAGGAGACACTGTGCTGTGCTTTGTCACTCAGTCGTGCCCGACTCTTTGTGACCCCATGGACTGTAGCATGCCAGGCTCCTCAGCCCATGGGATTCTCCAGGCAAGAATACTGGAGTGAGTTGCCATGCCCTCCTCCAGGGGATCTTCCCAACCCAGAGATCCAACCCCGGTGTCCCACACTGCAGTCGGCTTCTTTACCGTCTGAGCCACCAGGAAAGACTTCACTGGGAAGAGGCGCCCAGGCAAAAAGCAGCAGGGTGAAGGAACCCAGGAGAACTCCTCTGCCATGTGGCTCACAGTCTTGGGTTTTATGGTGATGGAGTTAGCTCCTGGGTTGTCTCTGAAACTGACTCGGGGTCCTTGCTGGTGGTGCACGCATTGTTCGCCCAAGTTGGCTTCCAGAGAGGAGGATTCTGGGAAGTTGGTAGGACATATGGACTGGTGTCTCCACTTTCCTTTTGACCTTTCCCAAATGCTTCTGGTTGGTGGTAGCTTGCCAGTTCTGCACTCCTTACCAGGACTTCCTGTTGTTAAGATAACTCATGCAAATGGCTACTGTCATATAGGGAACCCAATTCGCCTGCACTGGCTGGCAGATTCTTTACCACTGAGTCACCAGAGAAGTACCGCCTCAGGTATCTATTTCATACATAGCATCAATAGTGTATATGTGTCAGTTTCAGCCTTCAGTCATCCCACCCCTCCCTGTTGGGTATCCATACGTCTGTTCTCTATGTCTGTGTCTGTTTCTGTTCTGAAATGAGATCGTGCTTAGTCACTTCAGTCGTGTCTGACTCTCTGCGACCCTACAGACCATGGCCTGCCAGGCTCCTCTGTCCATGGGATTCTCCAGGCAAGAATACTGGAGTAAGTTGCCATTTCCTCTCCTTCATGGGGTTCTGGTGCATGTCTGCCTGTGAGAGCTTCCCAAGAATTTCACCTTGTTTGTTAAGGTGTTGGGGATTTGGATGGACTCAGGAGGACTCAAAACTATGCTAAGTGCAGGTTTGAGATGGATAAAGGGTGAAGGGTACCCCCCAGCGCAAATGCCCCAGACCTGAGTTGCGTGAAGGCAAAAGACTGGCGTGAAGTCCACCGCAACACTCAGGGTGGAACAGTGGCCTCTGTGCATGTGGATCGAGGTTATGTGTGAGTTTAGTTTCCTTATTTGTCCTTGTTTATATTTTTCAAAATTTCTACAGTGATCAGGAATCTGCCCGGCAACCAGATAAGAATTCTATTAAAAAACTATTTTCCTCCTCTTCTTCTTTTCCCCACTTTATTTATCTTTTAATTGAAGGATACTTGCTTAACAGAATTTTGTTGTTTTCTGTCAAACATCAACGAAAGTTTTATTTAAAAATTTTTTATAGAGATGAATATAATCAAAATAGGTTTGTTTTTTAAGAAGTTTGAAGATGTGGGCTCCATTTGTCAAATAACTGCTTGCCCAGCATCATTTTCTCTTTCTTTTCCCTCCTGCCTCTTTCTAACAGTTATTAATAGTGACAGATACCATTTACTGAGCATTGTACTATGTACAACCCAGGCACATGCTCAGTGCCTGACCTGCATAGTAATCCTGGACAGCTGTACTATTATAATTCGTATTTCAAAGATGAGGAAAGTGAGAAAAACCACTGGCACTCGGCCCCTTTGAGCTAGAGATGTCTGGTGCCAATGCTCTTGCTTCTAACGTTGTTGCTAATGGCTAAGTCATGTCCGACTCTTTTGCAGCCCCATGGACTGTAGGTTCCTTTGTCCACGGGATTTCCCAGGCAAGAATACTGAAGCAGATGGCTAATAAACATGTGAAAAGATGCTCAGCATTGCTCATTATTAGAAAAATGCAAATCAAAACCGCAATGAGATATCACCTCACACTGGTCAGAATGGCCATCATCAAAAAGTCTACAAACAATAAATGCTGGAGAGGGTGTGGAGAAGGGGAATGCTCTTGCATTGTTGGTGGGAATGTAAACTGATACAGCTACTATGGAAGATGGTATGGAGATTCCTTAAAAAACTAGGAATAAAACCACAATATGACCCAGCTATCCCACTTCTAGGCATACACCTTGAGGAAATCAGGGTTGAAAAAAGGCACCTGTATCCCACTGTTCATTGCAGCACTATTTACAATAGCTAGAACACGGAAGCAACCTAGACGCCCATCAACAGATGAATGGATAAAGAAGTCGTGGTACATACACGCAATGGAATATTACTCAGCCATAAAAGGAATGCATATGAGTCAGTTCTGATGAGGCGAATGAACCTAGAACCTATTAGACAGAGTGAAGTGAGTCAGAAGAGAAAGATAAATATTATATTCTAACACACATATATGGAATCTAGAAAAATGGTACAGAAGAAATTTATTTACAGGGCAGCAGTGAAGAAACAGACATAGAGAGTAGACTTGTGGACGGGGGAGAGGGGAGGGGAGGGTGAGATGTGTGGAAAGAGTAACATGGAAACTTACATTCACTTCACTTCAGTCACTCGGTCGTGTCTGACTCTTTGTGACCCCATGGACCACAGCATGCCAGGCCTCCCTGTCCATCACCAACTCCTGGAGTTCACTCAAACTCTTGTCCATCAAGTCAGTGATGCCATCCAGCCATCTCATCCTCTGTCATCCCCTTCTCCTTCTGCCCCCAATCCCTCCCAGCATCAGGGTCTTTTCCAGTGAGTCAACTCTTCGCATGAGGTGGCCAAAGTACTGGAGTTTCAGCTTCAGCAGCAGTCCTTCCAGTGAACACCCAGGACTGATCTCCTTTATGATGGACTGGTTGGATCTCCTTGCAGTCCAAGGGACTCTCAAGAGTCTTCTTCAGCACCACAGTTCAAAAGCATCAATTCTTCAGCACTCAGCTTTCTTCACAGTCCAACTCTTACATCCATACATGACTACTGGAAAAACCATAGCCTTGACTAGACGGACCTTTGTTGGCAAAGTAATGTCTCTGCTTTTTAATATGCTGTCTAGGTTGGTTATAAGTTTCCTTCCAAGGAGTAAGCATCTTTCAATTTCATTACATTACCATATGTAAAGTAGGTAGCCAACAAGAATTTGCTGTATGGCTCAGGAAACTCAAAACAGGGGCTCTGTATCAACCTAGAGGGGTGGGATGGGAAGGGAGATGGGAGGGAGGTTCAAGAGGGAGGAGNGTTTCCTTCCAAGGAGTAAGCATCTTTCAATTTCATTACATTACCATATGTAAAGTAGGTAGCCAACAAGAATTTGCTGTATGGCTCAGGAAACTCAAAACAGGGGCTCTGTATCAACCTAGAGGGGTGGGATGGGAAGGGAGATGGGAGGGAGGTTCAAGAGGGAGGAGGTATATGTATACCTATGGCTGATTCATGTTGAGGTTTGACAGAAAACAAGATTCTGTAAGGCAATTATTCTTCAATTAAAAAAAAAAAGGAACACTGGAGCAGATTTCCTTTTCCTTGTCTAGGGCATCTTCCTGCCCAGGGATCACATCCGCATCTCCTACAACAGCAGGCGGGTTCTTTATTATGGCTGAGCCACCAGGGAAAACCTGCTTCTATCATTACCTGTTGCTCTTTTGTTCCTTTCACCATCTCTCCTCCTCTCATCTTTCAAAAATTATCCATCGGATGCCTATGTCAATTCTGTGGTTACAACCCAAGATTTCTCAACTTCTCGATTGCCATTTTGAACCAGATAATTCTCTACTGAGGCAGCGGGATGTTTCACAACATCCCTGGATTCTACCCACTAGAACTGCCAGTAGCAGTTTCCACGCACACCCAGTGATAACAGCAAATAAGTCTCCAGACATTTCCAGATGCCTCTAGAGACCAAAATCGTCCCCATTAAGAACCATTGATATACACAATGGCATATTGCTCAGTTATAAAAAGGAACGCATTTGAGTCAGTTCTAATGAGGTGGATGAACCTGGAGCTTATTATACAGAAGTCAAAAAGAGAAAGACAAATACTGTATATTAATGCACATGTGTGGAAGAGTACCAATAATCCTTTGTGCAGGGCAGCAAAGGAGACACAGATGTAAAGGACAGACTTTGGACTCAGTGGGAGAAGGCAAGGGTGGGATGATTTGAGAGAATAGCATTGAAATGTGTATATTACCATATGTAAAATAGATGACCAGTGTGAGTTCAGTACCTGAAGCCCAGCATGCAGAGCCAGTGCTCTGGGACCACCCAGAGGGATGGGGTGGGGAGGGAGGTGGGAGGGGGGTTCAG
>SJYA01003036.1:1374615-1410924 GCA_006410615.1 Neotragus moschatus
GGACACGTGTAATCCTGTGGCAAATTCATGTTGATGTATGGCAAAAACATCACAATTTAGTAAAGTAATTATCCTCCAATTAAGATAAATAAAAATCTGATCAGACCACATTCAGACTCCAAAGACCAAAAAAAAAAGAAAAAGTCATACCTGGGCTTATTGCCACAGACAAGGAACAGAATTGTCGTCAGAATCCACTGTCAGATGGCTATGCTGCCCACGCCCCTTCTTAATAGACAATAAACACCTGTGAACTGTTCCCCTTAAAAAAATAAAGCACTGATTTAGCCCAATTGCCATGCTCCATGTGAAGAAGGATTCTGGAGTACCTCTGGTTGGAACATCACGGATAGGAACCCAGGGAAACAGCTTGTACCCTTCTGGCGAAGCCCCCATGCTCATTCGTGGCAGCTGCCACCTGCTAGGACATTCCGGGGCAGGATTTGACAGTTGCTTGGAGTGCCTCTGGCAACAAGAGCAGGAGATGGAGGCTAAAGTGAGACGTTTCCTGCCACTTGTCCTGAAAGCTGGGATGGTGCGGTTGGAATGGGTCATTTGGGCCATTCTTGGCCAGCGAAGGGCAGGGGGCCCCAAGCTGGTCTGAGGATGGCGCTTCTGAATGGAGATCAAGTTCTTGACAAAGATACCCCAGAAGGAAGCTGAAAGATCAGTGAACTTGGACAAGTCGATTTCTACTTCTGGTCCCACCTCCGCTTGCTGTGTAGACTCAGATGAACCCTTTGAGAATACTCATGCTTCTCTCTATCTCTTCCTGGGACAGAAGGTTGATGTGGCCAAACCAGGCCACTCCATCCGTCCACCTGCTTCAGTCTCCTTTGGAGCATCTGATGTTTTACTGTATTTGTGTTTACCCTCTGTCTCCCCAGGTTAAATTTCAGTAGTGAAGGCAGGAGAGGCTGGTACATCCTTGAAGCCTATGACAGTGGCGAACACAGTAAATGCTCAAAAAGACATGCAGAATGAAGGCACACAACACACCCAGTGGGGAAGCTGCTTGAAAATGTGTCTTGGGTCATAGACATGTCATACTCTTTGGATTCAGTGGTTCTACTTCTGAGAATCAGTAGCTCCCACCCCAAATAATCCAACATGAAAGAAAAGCCTCAGATTAATACAGTGGCTAAAATACAAGCAACCTGAAAAAAAACTAAGTAATCAAGATTAAGGGCATAACTGAAACCACCCTGCTAAATCTAACTTGGTAGGATTCCAGGTAGCCGTTACAAACATCATTTACAGTAAGATGAGCTAATATTGCAATACACAGATATCAAACTAGACTACATAATGCAAAATTGTGTGTGCAGCCCAATTGCTCAAGTTATATGGGTGATCTTTTTACACTATTGCTGGGAATATCATGCAGAGTCCCTTTGGAGGACAATTTGGAAATCCCTACCAAAATGCAAGGGTTCATGTCACTTAAGCCTCCAACTGCATTTCTAGAAATGAATTTGCTAGGAATTCCTTTATTTCTAGTAATCTGTCCTAGAATATATCTGGAAATAAGTCTAATGTCTATGAATAGGGGACAATGGTTAAATAAATTACGGTTTATCAGTGTATCAGAATACTATACAGTTATTAAAAATGAGGAGATATGCAGATCCTGACACAGTAATATGCTCAAGACACAAAAAGCTAATTGCAAAATGCTTTTGCATATGAACGATGTTGTCTTTGGTAAAAGAGTAAACATTTATTTTAATCTAGAGGAATAGATAAGAAACCCTTGACGATGGTTTTCCCCAAAGGATAGGGGAAGATTTTCTGTCTGTGCTGTTAATTTCTGTGATGTTTAAAAGCTTTTCACATAGCTGAAAAAGGAAAACACTGACCCCACAACATGAAGTCGCTCACATAAGCCAACAAAAACCAGGCACCCGAAGACTGGAAGGAACTCTATCAAGGTATTATTAACTGTGATCATTCCTGAGTTGTGGGAGAACGGGCAGTTTTTGTCTTGTTATTTTTGATGGAAAACTTCTAAAGAGCCTGTGTGATCTTTACAGAGGACAAAGCCCTCCCACCAGTCCTCTTTGTTTGAAGCTGGGGTGGTGCTCAGAATGTAGAATGTTCTGTCGATGTAACCTGCGGTCGTGCGGTGTCCTCTCTCTCCAGGATGGATGACATCCAACTCTGCAACGACATCATGGACTTGAAGCAGGAGCTGCAGAACTTGGTCGCCATCCCAGGTAACCATGGGGACCCCACCTCCGCCAGACAGCTGCTCAGAGTCCCTGTCTGGAAGGCCCTCGCACAGCCTCATTCTTGCAACTCAGTGCTCGCGATCGCGTGGCTCAGCCAACTCCACATGAGGCAGACCTCATTCAAGTCCTAATTCTGCCCACCTCCTTGACCTTGGGCAAGTCATGTTGTTTCTCTGAGACTCAGTCTCTCCTCTTCCGAAAATGGGGTAGGAATAATAATAGTACCTAATTCATTGGGTATAAATCTCATTGTGATGAATGAAACAATGCAAACCATGTGCTTAGCTTGACAGCTGGTCCAAAGAGTCCAGCAAATATTAGCAGTGATTACTCTTATTATCCTGTTTGGGAATAGATAGAGTATGGTGGTTACAAGCTCTGATTTTGGAGTCAAACCTACATCCGTCACTTATTAATCATGTGTCCTTGGGCAGGTTATTTCACTACAACACAGTTTCTTCATCTCTAATCTGGGACAGTCATACTGTCTGTCTCAGAGGATTGTTGTGAGATTGACAAAGGGGATAAAACATGTAAAGTGCTTAACAGGCATCCAAGGTGGCTCCGTGGTAAAGAATTTGGGTTCGATCCATGGGTCAGGAAGATCCCCTGGAGAAGGCAATGGCAACCCATTCCAATATTCTTGCCTACAAAATCCCACTGACAGAGGACCTAGCAGGCTACAGTCCATGGGGTTTTGCAACTAAACAACAAC
Source organism: Neotragus moschatus (assembly GCA_006410615.1). NCBI lineage: Eukaryota > Metazoa > Chordata > Mammalia > Artiodactyla > Bovidae > Neotragus > Neotragus moschatus. The sequence continues at coordinate 1,377,562 of SJYA01003036.1, forward strand.
AACCTCCTATTTAAGAGCTTAACAAATTAGCACTATTGTTATTGGGCTTCCCATGTGGCGCTAGTGGTAAGGAACCCACCTACCAATGCGGAAGACCCAAGAGATGCAGGTTTGGTCCCTGGGTCGGGAAGGTCCCCTGGAGGAGGGCACAGCCACCCACTCAAGTATTTTTGCCTGGAGAATGCCATGAACAGAGGAACCTGGCAGGCTGCAGTCCATAGAGTTGCCCAAGATTTGGACACAACTGAAGCAATTTAGCACACATGTATTGTTATCATTAACCTGAGCTTCCTGGTGGCTCAGACGGTAAACAATCTGCTTGCATTGTGAGAGACCTGGATTCGATCCCTGGATTGGGAAAATCCCCTGGAGGAGGGCATGGCAACCCCACTCCAGTATTCTTGCCTGGAGAATCCCCATGGATAAAGGGGCCTGGTGAGCTACAATCCCTGGGGTCGCAAAGAGTTGGACAGTACTGAGTGCCTCAGCACAGCACAGCATGTCATTAACCTGTCACAGCCTTCTTATCCTTCAGGTCATAGCTTCTTTGACCCATTTCCCAAAGAACGCTTTCCTTGCCCATTCATGCTGGGTTAGATGCCTCTGGGGGCACTTACACTTCTCAACATACAGACAATCCCCAACTTACAGTTTGATCTAACAATTTTTGTATTTTATAATGCTGCAAAGTCTCTCAAAATGTCTCCAGATGTTGCCAGATATCCCCTGGCCAGGGAGGTGGGCAAATTGCCCCCTGAGAAACACTTTAAAATCCCGAGATTTGGGTCTGAAGCCAGGATTGCCAGCTAAATGACCTTCATTGAGCACCTTGATTTCCTGAGCCTCAAATTCTTTGTCTGCAAAATGAAACAAACCATGAGGCATGCACACAGTTGTTGTGGATATGCCCTGAGACGACATAAGATAGCAAACATACTTTATTCTAACATACTTTATTCTAAGAGGAGCGTGTGCAATGATTATAGAATCTTCTGGCATCATTGCTTTAATGAGCACCTACTAGTTGCTTTAATGAGCAACTACTAAGGCTTCCCTGGTGGCTCAAAAGGTAAAGAGTCTGCCTACAGTGCGAGATCCCCTGGAGAAGGGCATGGCAACCCACTCCAGTATTCTTGCCTGAAGAATCCCATGGACAGAGGAGCCTGATGGGCTGCAGTCCACGGGGTCGCAAAGAGCCAGACACGACTGAGTGACTACCACTTTCACTAGATGCCAGGCACTGTGCAGGCCCTGAGAGGACACAAGTGAGTAGCCAGCCCTAATTGAAAGGGGGTGATGGGACTTCCTTGGTGGCCCAGTGATTAAGACTCCTGGCATCCAATACAGGGGGCGTGAGTTTGATCTCTGGTTGGAAAACTAAGATCCAACATGTTATGTTGCACGGCCCCCCAAAATAAATAATGATAATAAATAGAATTTAAGAAAAGGGGAAGTGACAGCTCTGATGTGGGGCTTCTTCTTGAGGCAATTAAAATGTTCTAAAATCAATCGTTATGATGACATGGAGTCCAAGTTCACTCTACTTGACGCATGATAGGCCAGTAAATCCGAGACAAGGTGTTAAGACAGGGAAGGGACTTTATTTGGCAGCTGGCTGAAGGTGGCAGGCTAGTGTCTCAAAATAACCATCGTGTGGGGCCTGGATGTCAGGTTCTTTTATGGATCAGAGGTGGGGGGGAGGTGAGGAAACAAACACAGACACACACATACACAGAGAAGTCGCTCAGTCGTGTCCGACTCTTTGCGACCCCATGGATTGTAGCCCACCGGGATTTTCCAGGCATGAATACTGGAGTGGGTTGCCGTTTCCTTCTCCAGAGGAAACAAAAAGACCACTTAATTTCTGCAACTGTCTCCTAGAATGGCAAACCTCAGGCAGGGTGCGGTGTGTTAATTTCTTTCTTCCTGCCATCTACAGGTGGACAGGGTTATTTTAGTTTAACAGTTCGGCAGAGGCAGCAGGGTTCCCTGAGGCAAGCCATTATGTATGCTGATAATAAAAAAAAAAAAGCAGCAAACGGGGGTTAAAGAGATACGAACAGATTATGCAGGGAGTCATAATTAACCCTTCCTGGTTACTTCAAAACAATAGAACTTTAGGAACAGGATCCTGCTGCTGGGGGCTGGAGAAGAGAATCCCTCTTTGTGTCTTCCAGCTTCTGATGGTTTCCATCAATCCTCACTGCTTGGCTTGTAGCTGCCTTATTCCAGTGTCTGCTTCTGTCATGGCCCTCCTCTCTTTGTGTATCTCTGTGTCATCTCCTCTTAAAAAAAAAAAAAATATATATATATATATATATTTATTTATTTATTTATTTTGTCTGCACCAAGTCTTCGTTGTAGCACGCAGGACCTTCCATCTTTGTTGTGGCACGTGGGACCTAGTTCCCCAACCAGGGATGGATCCTGGGCCCCCTGCACTGGAGGGCAGAGTCTTAGCCACTGGCCCACCAGGAAAGTCCCCATCTCTTCTCGTAAGAACATTAATTACTGGATTAGGGGCTCATCTGAATGAGTATGATCTCATCTTAACTAACTACATCCACAAAAACCTTCTTCCTAAGTAGGGTATTTCCAAATAAAATTAGGGGTGGCCAACAGGAGAAGAGGGCTTCAGAGGATCAGACGGCTGGATGGCATCATCAATGCAATGGCATGAACTTGGGCAGACTCTGGGAGATGATGAGGGACAGAGAGGCCTGGCATGCTGGAACCCATGGGGTTGCAAAGAATCGGATACGACTGGGCGACTGAACAACAGCAGGAGTACTGTTTATCCTGATAAAGGCAGAAAGCTCAGCCCAACCGCGCAAGGATTCAGAACCAGGATCAGGAAAGCCATGAATGTTTTTGGCCCCTGCTGTCTCTCACCGTCCACTGTGGAGCTCGTTTCATGTCTTCCCTCTAGCACATGAGCCAAGCAAGGCCTCTGTTCCTAAACCACACATGGGTCCCACTTGCCCCAGTGCAGTAAAGCCAGCCTGCTGACACCTGGTGGTGAGGAAGGAAAGTGCAGCGTCTATTGCAGGGACAAACAAGGAGTCCAGCCAGGGCAGCTAGTGCTCAGAATACCAGAGCTCCTCGATGGGTTTCAGCAAAGCTTTCTTGAAGCCCAGATGAGGGAGGGGCATCCCAGGGTCTGTGATCGGCTTGTGCACAGTTCTCTGATTGGCTGATGGTGAGGTCACTGGGCAGTGTCGCAGGGGTTATCACTGTCAGTCTTTAAGCTCCAGGAGGCCTGGGGGCTACGGGCTCATGTCCATCAAGTAGTTCACATGTCCCATTTGGTAGGGGGGCGGGGTGGTTAGCCTCTGTAAAACAACTCAGGAAGTGTGTATCAGATACTGTTATCTAGGGGATTTCAGATAAGAGCTGAAGCAGAGGATGTGGGTTGGTGGGGCGGGTGGTGTCTGTCCCAAGAAGGCCCCAGAGGGTCCCTGCTCAGTTACAACTTCACCTCCCTTCCATGATTTTCCCACCCAAGAGCCTGACTCTATATCCCAATTTTCAGCTTCCCAGGGGACTATGATGGGCCCAGCATGGGTTGATGTCTCTCTCTTGAGAGGAAGAATTCCCAGAGCCCACTCTTAGCAGGACACATGGGTGGCACTGGGGCAAAGGAGACACAAGGGTGTGGCCAGCCAAGGGGCCAGGCCAGAGGGGCTTCACCGGGGGCCTTGGCAGCCTCTAGAGCATGGGTGGGAAATGCATGGAAGTTGGGAGTCTTTGGTGGACACAATACCTAGGCTGTATCACTGACCAGGACTGGGATTAGGGTGAGAAGAAAAAGGCACTCAGCTGAAACATGAGAAATTCAGCAATCATTTTCATGCAATATTTAGAATACCAAAATTCACTCAAAAAAAGTTTAAATAAACATGAGATCAGTCCTGACAGTCAGTGGGCAGAAACCAGGAATGCTAAACCTGCATGGGAGGGACAGTCCCCGCTGAAGGACGTGTTCTGCTTAAAATGCCATCGGTGGTCCTGCAGAGAAACGCACAAGGTCAGTGGGTCACTTAGCAACAGAGCCCAGGTCCTCCCCCTGACCCCCACTGATTCTCCTAGGAAACCACATCTCCCCAATCACTTCCCTGAAGAAACGCAGATGTAAAGTTCCCTCTGCTGCCTTGCCGTTCACCTCTCCCCACTGTGTCCTCTGACTCCTTGTTGTTAAGAGCATTTCTGTGTATTCCCTGGACCAGTGCCAGGTTTCTAGATGGACTTAGGTGGGTTTAGGAGGAAACCACCCAATGCTCCAATACAGCAATACAGCAATAAAAATAACAAGTAAAGAGAGGACTCAAAGGCCAAGAAAATGATGCTTCTCCTGCCAGGGTCAGAAAATAATTCAGCAGACTATGATGAGACAAAGTCGCTGAATCATATCTGACTCTTTGTGACCCCAGGGACTGTAGCCTGCCCTGTTGCTCGGTCCAAGGGATTCTCCAGGCAAGAATGCTGGAGTGGGTTGCCATTTCCTCCCCCAAGGAATCTCTGGACCCAGAGATCGAACTGCATTTCAGGCGGATTCTTTGCTGTCTGAGCTACCAGGCAGGTGGCGCTAGTGGTAAAGAACCCACCTGCCAATCGAGTTCGATTCCTGGGTTGGGAAGATCCCCTGGAGAAGGAAATAGCATCCCACTCCAGTATTCTCGCCTGGAGAATCCTATGGACAGAAGAGCCTGGCGGGCTACAGTCCACAGGGTTGCAAAGAGTCGGACACGACTGAAGTGACTTCACACACACATGATGAGAAAGAACACCTGGGGCCCTCCACACCCTCAGGGCTTCTCAGGGACAAGCTAAGATGTCTCACCCACCTCCCCTGCCACCACCAGCCCCTCTGGGCTGGGGATCCTTAGACTTGGCTGTTGAGGCCATGGTATCCTCCCCTTCGACATAAAAATAGTGTCTCAAAAAAAAAAAAAAAAGATGTCTCCCTCATAGAGTTGTTGGAAAGAATCCCACTAGTAATTCTCAACCATCAACCAGGGTGATTTGCCCTGCAGAGGACATTGGCTTTGTCAGGAGACCCAGTTGGTGGTCACCACTAGGAGAGGGGGCTGCTCCTGGCATCTAGTGGACGGAGGTCAGGGGTGCTGCTCAACATCCTACAGTGCTCTGGACTGCCCCCATGACAGAGAATGGTCCAGTCTCAACTGTCAGTAGTGCCAAGGTTGAGAAACGCAGCTTAAATGAAAATATAATACATGGTAATACAATGATAACTGTTGCCATTTATTAAGCACTTACTTTTGCCTGCTTCTTATGCCATGAGACTTGCTTTTCCTTCAGTTAAGTATTTATTTCTTTTGTACCTGTTTTGGTAAATGTGTAATCTAGAGAGCCTTTAATCATGAAAGCAAAAGTGATGATGTAAAATAAGAGCCTATGATAATAGTAGCTGACTGTTCATGAACCCTAACTGTGTGCCAGGCAGTGAGCCTGGTGTTTTGACTTCTCTCTCTTAAAACTTGCAGCAACTTTATGACTGTCTCTGTTGAGAGACTGGATGCTCAGAGAGGTTGAGGAATGTGCCAAGAGGCACACAGCTAAGAAGAGGAGGAGCTGGGGCATCAAGCCAGGATTGTGATCCTATGGCGAGGTCTCCCAGTTGTGATAAGGTCTGCCGACCCCCTTAGTCTACAGTTAGGTGGCCATAGCATGGTCCAGGGAGAGACAATGGTGGCCTGGGCTAAGGAGGTGTGCTGGAGGAGATGAGAAGCGAGTTGGAGGGTCACATCAGCAAGCCCATGGAGATACTAGGAATCACATGTGTGATGCCAACAGGGGATAAAGTTGGCAGGTACATGGGTGATGCTGGGAAACAAAAGTAGTAGTAGACACAAAAGTAGCAGAAAAGTACCAGTAGATAGGTGAGTGGTGCCTGGAAGCAGATGGGTGATGCTCGCAGGCAGGTGAGTGATACCAGCAGGTACATGGGTGATGCCTACAGGTAGGTAGGAGCCTGCAGGTAGGTAGGTGGGGCTTAAGGCAGGTAGGTAGTACCTGGAGGCAGGTGAGAGATGCTGGCCAGAAGGGTACGTCATACACACAAGCACTGGCTGGTGGTATGGAGACCTGGGTCAATAACTGGTTTGCAAGCTGGGATAGACCCCTTTGAGTAGGTGGCCTCTCCTGTGAGTTTACAGAGGGGCTGAGGGCCCTGAGCAGAGGGCTGCATCTGAGTTTCTGGGGAGATTGGGCGATGCCTGAACTGGCAAAAGATATGGGAATGAATAGCTTGAGGAGGGAGGTTTGTGAGTTCCTGGGGACTCTACTCATAGCCACGTGACTCTGGTGTAAGATCTGGGGCCTGGCAGAGGACAGGGGAGTATTGGAAGGCTGCTGCTGGTAACTTGGAAAGGACAGTGACATCACTCCTTGAGTCCAAGGGCGCTGTGGTTAATCCACCTGCAGAGGGCAAGGAGGCTCTATGATGCTGACGAGTGATTTGCAGAATCAGACTTCGGGACCCACTACCATCGTCAGCACAGCGATGAGCAGGAATACAGGGGCTACTAGATCTCAATTCCTTGCTCCCCTCTGATTAGTGAAAGAAACTGAGTTTCTCTCTACCCTAAATATTATATTCTCCTTGTCTCTGGTTCTGCCTCCAGATCTAAAGGAAATAGTCAGTGACAGTTTGAACTGGCAGAGGGACAATCTGCCCCTTGAGTTTTATCTTCTGAAGCAGAGGGAGCCAATGCAGGGTTAAGTTTCTGCCCTCCTGGTCGTCTCAGTCTTCATGTCCAGCTCTTGTTGTTTTGTCTCTGCTATGATGCTCTAGCCCTTGGTATTTGGAACAGGTTGGGAAAGCGTGGGTGCTTTTCGTCTGACAGGTTGGGTAAGCCTCACTACAGAGTAGTCGCCCCTTGCACCCCGCCTGTGCCCTTCTCCCCTCGGCCTTCTTCAGGATCTCCTTGCAGCATCAATAGCATTTAGCAAGCATCCACCACGGGCCAGCTCTGTGCCAAGTTGTTTACTAAGATCCATTCAAGCCTACTGTGTATTTTACAGAGGAGGAAATAGAAGCTTGAACTACACCAGTTGCCTTCCCAGGTTCATCCAGCAAGTTAAATGGTCAAGCCAGGATTCCAACCCTGGCTCCTCAGACTCAGTTACACTCAAACTGTCTCTGCTAATGTGATCTTCTCCCCAGAAAAAGAAAAAACTAAGTTGCAGAAGCAGAGAGAAGATGAGCTCATCCAGAAGATCCACAAACTGGTGCAGAAGAGAGACTTCCTGGTGGACGACGCCGAGGTTGAGCGGTTAAGGTAAGTGGGCAGTGTGTCCTCTGGGCAGGGCTGGGGCTGTTAGAATGCAGCTCAGCTTCCTTCCAAAGCCCATCATCTGCTCCCAGACTCACAGCTTTGCAACGGGTGTGTCCTGGCCAAATGCTTCCCAAACACTAGATCCAGATGAATCCTTCTGGCCCAAGGCCCCACGGCCTATTCAAGAGAAATTTTAATCCAGCTTCAAAAGTTTTGCAAAGGCCTGTGGATCTTAAGTGAATGTCATCTGAGAAGGTGACCCAGGAGGAGTTACATCACAGAGCACTCGGAAGCGCTTCCTACACCTTTTTACTGAGCTTTCTCCCAACTTGTCAAGGCACCTTTTCCAGAAACTTCAATTCGTTTCTACGGAAACTCTACCCTCTGTCCCAACTTGCTTCTTCACCCACCCTCCCCACTTCCCAGCTCTGTTCTCTCCCTTCCTGTCTCCTGGGGGCCTCTGATGCCCCTCCCTAGCCTTTGGGGTCTCCTATTTGCAGATGCCCCTGCCCCGGTGATCTGGTCAACCATGGGCCCTGGAGCTGCAGTGCTCCTGAAGTCTCTGCAGGGGACCAGAGGGCACGAAAGATGCCATTGTTGAGTCTTGAATTTTTTTGTGCTAGAGCAAAATCTTGAGAGTCATCCACAGGGGAGAGGCTCAAAGGGCCTCTTCCAAACCAGAAGACAACTTCCCTTTAATTCACTGTGACCTCCCGAGTCCTCCAAGGCTGCTAGGATGCACCTTGCCCAGCTCAGCCAGGCTTGGACCATTGGCTTTGCTTCTGGTGACCCTTGGCAGAGCTGAGGCGGCTTGCCTTTGCAACCTGCCACATTCTTTGTCTAAGGTAACTTAAAGATACAGGATCAGGAGAGGGATTGCCCAGCTCACTAAATCTCTGGTAGGGAGGCTGGGTCCTCTAACACCCCTGCCTCTGCCCTAGGGTCTCACACCAGCGGGCGTGGGCATTTACTCCATCACTGATATGTGTTTCTGCTTCAGAATAGATTCATCAAACAACACACACTCACCCACCCACTGCACACACACAACAACATGTGCCCACCACCCACACACAAAATATAACACACATATACCACCCACATGGAACACACGTGTACCATCCACACATAACACGTGCACCAATCACGCACAGTACACATCAGCATATATGCACCACCCACATATAACACACAGCAACATACACGCACCATGCATAAAGTCTGATACATGATCCCACACTCTTGCCTCATTTTATCAGTTCCTCGATGCTCTCCTGGCTTACTGTTCTTTCCTGTCTTTACACATCTGTCTTCACAGGGAACAAGAAGAAGATAAGGAAATGGCTGATTTTCTGAGAATCAAGTTAAAACCTCTAGACAAAGTAACCAAATCTTCAGCCAGTGAGTGCATACACTATTCCTTCTCCTCCCACATCTGAGAGAAAAGGAAATTTAAATGAGGTCTGGAAGCCAAGGGAACACAACAAAAATGCTTTCTAGAGATCAAACTTGAGCACAGGATGGCAGCAGGCAGGGCCAGCTTCATGGGAGAGGAAGCCCAGGGCCCCACACCTAGAAGGGCATTGTGCTTGCTTTCATGTCCTACTATTGCTGTCTTGGAAGTCTTAAGAATTTTCCAACAAGAGGCCCTGCCCTTTCATTTTGCACTGAGTCCTGCAAACTTTGTGGCTAGTGCTGGCAGCTAGTCCTTGCTCATATGATTTGGTACAGTTCGTAGAAGGAGTTGGGTGGCCACTGAGGCAAGAAGGTGGGAACTAAGGCTCAGGAAGCTCTGGCCTCTGTTGGAGTTGGAATCGCCGGAAGAACAAAGGCAGAAGTTTGCTTCTTAGAATACCAGCCTCACAAGATACTCAAAGCAAAAAAGGTTCTGGGTGAAATGTTTGGGAAATGCTGTGCACTTGACCACTCTTTATAGGCTTCCAATACCCATTAGCATATTAAAGTGATAACCAGTTCTGCTGGACAGGAACTGCCTTCTCCTTGTTGGCCCAGTGAGACCACTCTGAGTTATAAGAAATGGGTGCCCAATTCAAACTGGCCCTAGCAATAAAAGGTGATTTGCTGGAAAAAGAGTAGTGGGAGCCAGGGCTCCAGGGACTGGACACCCTTGCTTTTCTTCTGGTTATCCACTCGGCACCTCTTGTCATGCTGGCTTCATCTCCTCTTCTTACACAGGCCTTCCTCAGGCCAGAAATCCAGGACCATAACTTAGCAGAAGCAAGGCAACAACTGGTATTAATTGTGTAAGATTCTGACCAGCCTTTCTTGGATCACGTTCCCACCTGCTAGGCTCATCAAAGGGGCTGGGGAGTTGTGATTTTCTGGATCTGGGTCACATGCCCACCCCTGTAGCCACCAGGGCATGAACTATTATCAGAGGAAGAGCAATGGACAGTCTTGTTAGGAAGACAAAACCCCGAAGCTGCCACTACCAACTGAAGCCACAAACCCAGTTTTTCCCTAGCGATCCATTGATAATATTCCATGAAAACACATTTGTACTGTGTGAAAGAATAAAGAAAGAGAAGGGCCCTGGTCCTTCTGCAGGCCCCTAAAGTCACAAGGCACATGGTTTTTGCCTAAATCCAGCGTCTTCAATAGACTGTCTCTTCCATGAAAGGCAAATTTTAAAACTCCACCTAACAGTGTGGAAAAGGAAACAAGCAAGGAAACTTGTCTTCTGTGTAAGATTATGGATAGAAAAAAGAACTCCAGACAGAATTCAAAACACCAAGCCTGTACCACATGCAAGTGTTGGGTCCAAATATACATACATCATCCATGTGGGCTGGAATCCCAAGTTGAAAAATTAAAACTAATCTAAAACCAATGAAATCTCTGGAATCCCAGCAAAGCAAATGTAAAGTTGCTCAACAGAGATCCCTCAGCTCCCATAACACAGCCCACAGATTAAAAACAACTCCCATGCAGATGATCTCTCAATAAAAAATTTAAAACCAATGAAGAATGGAAACACCATGAAAGGAGTCCATAGATGCAACAAAAGAAAATGTCTGTCCTCCCATGAACCAGAAATAAGAGAGTATCTAAGAGATAATAAGTGTTTACAATGACTAAAGAGATAAAAGAAGGAATAATACTCAAAATAGTAAGATGCTATGAAAAAAAGAAGAGGTAAATTAGCAAAGAATTAGCCTTCTAAAAAATTACTGTCTGAGGAATTCCCCGATGGTCCAGGGGTTAGGACTTTGTGTTGTCACTGCCAAGGGCCCAGCTTCAATCACTGACTGCAGAATTGAAATTCCACAAGCTGCGTGGCAAAAAAAACACAAAAAACAAACTATTGTCACTGAAGTGAAACTCAGTGGATTAAACACAAAGACACAGCTGAAGGGAAGATTCATATAATTGGAAGACAGAGCTGAGAAAATTACCCCAGAATGCAGCACCAAGAGACAGACAGATGGGAAATGTGCAAGGGAAGTTATGAAACATGGAATAAGAATAATAAGGTTAAATGGACATCTAGGAGGCATTCCAGAAGGAGCCAAAATGGAGAATGACAGGCGAGAGTATCTGAAGCGATAATGTGTAAGCATTTTCCAGAACTGAGAGGTAGCCCTCTGGTTGAAATGACTTCTTATTTCTCAAATACTTCTTGGATGACAGACCCAGTGCTGGGCTTGGCAGATAACAACGGGGAGGAGAACAGAACAGGAAAAGGGCTAAAAGCTGTAGTTAGAAGCCAAGGCCTGAAAGCCGCTGGACCTCCAGGGAGGTGAGAACAGTCACCAGGACCATATAAAATGCATGTCAGCTCCCCAGACTTGACCTGTGTGGCCTTGGGGCGGGGCCTGGTCGGGGTTGGGGGGGACCTGGGCAGACGGTCAGGGCTCTCCTCACCTCACTTCTGCCTCTCTCCTGTTTCCCCGCCCTGCCCTCCCCTCTTCTACCTTGCTGCAGGCTCCCGAGCAGAGAAGAAAGCAGACCCCCCGCCTAGCAAGCCCACGGTGGCCAAGACGGGGCTGGCGCTCATCAAGGATTGCTGTGGGGCCGCCCAGTGCAGCATCATGTAGCCCCCACACGGGGAGCCCCCGGGGCCACGGGGACCCCCCTCCCACCCTCTTGTCTTCAGAGCCCCCATTTCACCGGGGCCCAAGAGCTCTCCAAGGCAGAAGGGACTGAAGGCAAGCCCGTGACCGCCGCCAAGGGCCCAGCCGCCCTGTACAGAGTGTAGCAATAGGGAGTCCCTCACCGTCGCATGGCCCTCCCCAGAGCATGCCGAACCCAGGAGTCTGTCTCCCTGTTTATCCAACCACCAGGAAAGGTCCTCCCTTGAAAAAAGTATTATCTCCACTTCTAGCTAGCTGTATCTCACCCACCGTGCGAATGAACTGGGAGAGGGGCACGATCCCCAGGTGTGTGCAGTTGTGACTTTTCAGCAGTCCAGCGCCATGCTGGATGCTTCCCCTAGCTGCTGTCCTAGCTCTGCTGTCAGGCTGCCCCAGACGGTCCTGTCCCCCCTGTTCTTTCTTCTCCCAGGGGTTTGGGCCCTAGAGGGCTCCACATAGCCCACGTATCTGTGGAGACACAGAGGGCCCATCTGGAAAGACTGAGCTCGTGTGTGGTCATCGTCACGTCTCCTGCTTCCTCCCCTCCGGTGTCTGTGCGCGGCTCACATCAGGACTGTGTCTGTCTGCTCTTGGTTCTTCTTTTGCAACGTCTGTTCCAGGTGTGTGGGGATCCGCTCCCCTGGCTGGAGCACACCCAGTGCTTGGAAGAGGTAGCAGAGAGCTGGGAGCTCCAACCCAAGGCCAGGGAAGATGAGAACAGACCCAGAGCAGACGTACTTACTCTCCACCCTCTGGGGCCCGCCAGCTGGATGGTGTACCAGCAGGATGCCACTCACCGGCCTAACACACAGACCTCTGCAAACATCAGTGGCAGGCGGGAGAGGCGGCCTGACCCAACCGTGTCCAATCATTCGGTGGTGTATTTTAACCAGCCTGAAAAATTCCACCTGTGTAACTTGATGTACATTTGCTACAGCCAGCCCGGCACAGCCCATGTGACCTCTCTGTACGTGTGTGTGTCGTGACCGGCCTAAGTAGTTAGCGTAACTCAAGATTCGCTGATGTGCAATCATCCATTGGAGAAAATAAAACTGGAAACCACGTACACAACATTTTTAAAGCTTTTACTTTATTCTTAACTATAGAAGTAACCCATGTACATAGTTAAATCATTTACAAAGTACCAAAAGTATAAAAAAGGGTTTTTTGTTTTTTTTTTTTAAACTCCCAATATTTCTCCACCTACTCTGGCATTTTGGCATATGTCTTCTCTGTCTTTTTTTATGCATTTTTTTCATGATTGGCATTCTGTTGTACCGTTCTATAACAGTTTTCTTTTTCCACCTATCATAGGATCACTATTGTTCTGCCACGTCATTAAAACCTCTTTGTAAACATTAAACACTTCATAAATATTTACAATGGCTGCTTAGTAATCCATCTTGTGGATATACTGTAATTTATCTCACCAGACCCTCCATATTAAACATTTAAGCTGTTTCTAGTCTTTCAGTTTTATAAGTAATGTCAGGATAAACATCCTGGGGGGTGGAGAAGTGGCGGGGGGGGGGGGTGTTGGGTACAGCTTCATCTGAATTTCTGATTTTTTCTTAGCACAGACTCCTAGAAGTAAGGTTCTAATTTACATGGGTCACAGTTTTTCAAAATATTTGTAAATCAAAAAAAAGAAAAAAAAATGAAGGTCCCTCTAGTCACAGCAGCTTTGGAATTGACACAAAATATCTTTGAGTGCGATGGCCCCTCCCACTCTGTCACTGATGTGCTTCTGCCTCAATCCAAGCTCCAGCCTGCTCACACCTCCTGTCTACTCTGAAGATGAAGAGGCTCCCTGAGGTCGCTGCTAGTACCATCACCTGGCCTCAGGGAACACCGCCCTAGACCAGCGGGGTTTAAACAACAGAAATTGATAGTCTCACAGATCTGGAGGCCAGAAGCCAGTGTCCTCAGGATTGTGCTCTCTCTGAAGGCTCTCGGGAAGAATGCTTCCTTGCCTCATCCAGCTCCTGGTGGCCCCTGGCAATCCTTGACTTTATGGCTCCAGTCTCTACCTCTTCTATAGTCCCCGTCTGTCTGTGTCTCTGGACCTCTCTTGTGAGGACACCAGTCATTGGATTTAGGGACCCTCCCAGGTAGCGCTAGTGATAAAGAACCTACCTGCCAATGCAGGAGACGTAAGAGACCCAGGTTCGGTCCCTGGGTAGGGAAGATCCGCTGGAGGAGGGCACGGCAACTCACTCCGGTACTCTTGCCTGGAGAATCCCATGGACAGAGGAGCATGGCGGGCTGCGGTCCATAGAGTTGGACATGACTGAGTGAGCATGTACACAGTTACATTAGAGACGCACAGAGAGTGGACGGTTCAGCCGTTTGCCTGTATGACACTAAATCTGGGATGATTGCATCACAGTCCTTACCTTAGCAACTTCTCGTAAGACCCTGTTCCCAAATAAGTTCAGATTCTGAGATGGCAAGTGGCCATGAATTTGGGGCAGGGGTGATGCTGAAAACTCGGGCTCTGGGCAGTGGTGTTGAATCAAATCTCAGAGCAGAGTGTTGGGTGCAATAGAAAAGAATAGCTTTATTGCTTTGCCAGGCAAAGGGGGACACAGTGGGCTCCTGCCCTCAAAAATTGTGCTTTATAGCACTGATTCAAGGGCAGAGCTGCTGATGAGGGTGTGTGCAGGGCCTACACTCTTAATCTCAGGTAATCTCTTGATGAGCTTCTCTGGTTCCTTTAACCTGGCCTTAGGGGGTCTACTCTGGAAAGAAGAATGCCAACATATTCCATTTTGGAGGAGTTTTAGTTCTGTAAAGAGCTCAAAGATACTGTTAGGTGTACCCCTTGTGTACCCCAGAACCAGGACCCTGCCCCCAAGGCTGTGTCATTGTTTCAGGGCTGTTCTTCTCTTGTCTCTGTGTCCCCTCCCTTCCCTGGTTAACAACAGTTCCAATCTGCCCTTTGGAACTCAGGGAAGGTCATGGAAGCTGGAGTCTAGTCCCTACAAACAAGAAATGGGACAGAAACTCTTCCATGCCCAGGAGGTGCACAGGGTCCTGCTTGGTTTCAGGGGAACACTATTTAACCCACTACACAGGTGCTCCCCACTCTTGCAATAAACACTCAGGCTGAAAAGGGTCTACCTCTCTCCCTTCTTGGTAGAAAATGTGTGTCTGGAAGGCTTGGCCTCAGACCAATTAGACAGCAGTCACTCACCGCTCCAACAAGCCAGAAAAGATCGAAACCCTCATAAAAATCCGGCTTCTGGTACACCCACTGAGCTCTGGGGTACATCTAACTAATGTTCCTGTCATTGCTATTGATTTTTTTAAGCAAAAAAACAAAAACAAAAACAAACCCCACATCATTTATTGAGGTTTTCACAGAAGAACAGAAGAAAGTAATTGTTCAATATGCTCCCAGATCCCCAGGGCTGCCTGCAAAGCTGGGAAAACTTGCAGGTCTCAGGGTCCCATACCCCAGACTCACTCCTTTTGGGGGTCAGCTGGGGAAGGGGGACAATGATAGCTGGAGACACATTTACTGAAAGTCTGTCACTGTGCATTGAGCATGTATGCACATTTTCTCCCTTGCCTGTCACATCAACACCACGAGGCAGATCCTATTATTGGCACAGTAAGTCTTCATATATACTTCATTGGTACATATGAATAAGTTCAGTTCCAAGAGCGTGCTCATAAGTCCAATTTTTTGTATTCCAACGAAGTAAACCTAGGTACCCAACTAATAAAATTGCCTATCATTCTGCGTTTGGGTCCTGTACCACAAATGAAGAAAATCTTGCCATTTTCTGCATCATGAATCTCTTTGGTTCTTCAGTTACTTCCTTTTCCTCTTGTCTCTGTCCTTTCTCTGGGCCTCCAATTCCATCAGGTCTTCATTAGTAGGCTCCACATTTACATCTTTGAAAGTTCGCAACTTGATCTTTTGTATGCAGGTGACTTAACTGTTATCTGGAAACGGGGTTCTCTTCTTGGTGGGTGTTGAGTCAATAGACACAACCAAGTCAAAGATCAGAAGAAAAGATTGATTACTTGCAACAAATAAAGAGATGCTGTTAAAGTGCTGCACTCAATACATCAGTGAATTTGGAAAACTCAGCAGTGGCCACAGGACTGGAAAACGTCATTTTTCATTCCAAACCCAAAGAAAGGTGATGCCAAAGAATGGTCTAACTATCATACAATTGTGCTCATTTCACCTGCTAACAAGGTAATGCTCAAACTCCTTCAAGCTAGGCTTCAGCAGTACCTGAACCAAGAACTTCCAGATGTACAAGCTGGATTTACAAAAGGCAGATGAACCAGAGATCAAATTGCCAACATCCATTGGATCATAGAAAAAGCGAGAGAATTCCAGAAAAACATCTGCTTCATTGACTACGCTAAAACCTTTCTGTGGATCACAACAAACTCTGGAAAATTCTTAAAGAGATGGGAATACCAGACCACTTTATGTGTCTCCTGAGAAATCTGTATGCAGGTCAAGAATTAGCAACAGTTAGAACTGGACATGGAGCAACAGACTGGTTCAGAATTGGGAAAGGAGTATGTCAAGGCTGTATACTGTCACCCTGCTTATTTAACTCCTGTGCAGAGTACATCATGTGAAATGCTGGGCTGGATGAATCACAAGCTGTAACCAAAATGGCCGGGAGAAACAACGACCTCAGATATGCAGATGACACCACTTTAATGGCAGAAAGGGAAGAGGAACTAAAGAACCTCTTGATGAGAGTGAAAGAAGAGAGTGGAAAAGCTGGCTTAAAACTCAGCATTCAAAAAATTAAGATCACAGCATCCAGTAACATACTTCATTGCAAACAGAAGGGGAAACAGTGGAAACAGGGACAGATTTTATTTTCTTGGGCTCCAAAACCACTGCTGATGGTGACTATAGCCATGAAATTAAAAAATGCTTTCTCCTTGGAAGAAAAGCTATTACAAACCTAGACAACGTATTAAAAGGCGAAGACATTCCTTTGCCAACAAAAATCTATACAGTCAAAGATATGGTTTTGTTTTTTCCAGCAGTTACGTACAAACATGAGAATTGGATCTTCAAGAAGGCTGAGTGCTGAAGAATTGATGCTTTCAAATTGTGATGCTGGAGAAGACTGTTGAGAGTCCCTTGGATGGCAAAGAGATCAAACCAGTCAATTCTAAATGAAATTCACCCTGAATGTTCATTGGTAGGACTGATACTGAAGCTGAAGCTCCAATAGTTTGACCACCTGATGTGAAAAGCCGACTCATTGGAAAAGACCCTGATGCTGGCAGGAGAAGGGGTGACAGAGGATGAGGTGGTTGGATGGCATCATCAACTCAACTGACATGAATTTGAGCAAACTCCTGGAGATGGTGAAGGACAGAGAAGCCTGGTGTGCTCAAGTCCATGGGGTCACAAAGAATCAGACACAACTTACTGACTAACCAACAACACAGAACACTGGGGATATTTCCCAAAGCAGAGCCTTCCCAGCAGCAAAACTGGAGAGGTTTTAAGCTAAGGGTACATGCATATTTATGAAGGGGTTTTAGGAGAGAAGAATTCACCATCAAATTGTGGCCAAGGTCATCAGAGTCCAAGCCTTAGCTGACTGAAATCTGGAATTATAATCAACTTAATAAGTCCATCTTCCACCTCGGTGGGGGCCTTAGTTCCTGCAGAACTCAGGGACCATATCAGATTTTTCACATCCCTTGAGGAGGAACTAGGATTCTGCTTTATCACTGCACCATTGTTTGACTGCCTTTCCTCTGTTCCTATCTTCTTTTGTCCCCTTCAGTTCAGTTCAGTTCAGTCGCTCAGTGGTGTCCAACTCTTTGCGACCCCATGAATCGCAGCACACCAGGCTTCCCTGTCCATCACCAACTGCTGGAGTTCCCTCAGACTCATGCCCATCGAGTCAGTGATGGCATCCAGCCATCTCATCCTCAGTCGTCCCTTTCTCCTCCTGCCCCCAATCCCTCCCAGCATCAGAGTCTTTTCCAATGAGTCAGCTCTTCACATGAAGTGGCCAAAGTACTGGAGCTTCAGCTTCAGCATCATTCCTTCCTGATTCCTGGGACCTGTTCATGGGCAAGCATTGTGGCCAGGCTTAGATCACAAAATGGCTTAAACCAGAATGAGCTCTCCTATGTCAAGGAAGCCATGCCTGGTTCTCTTTCTCCAAGGAGCCCCTACCCTGTCTGCTTTCGTTATTACTTCTGCTCTGTAGATAAGGAAGTGGTCCTACGTGCCATGAGCAGTTAATGGCAGGATGGTCATTCACCCCCTCATCCCCTCTTGTAGCCTCAATCATCCTTTCTCTCCCCATCAGCATTTAAGCAAATCGCTCCCGTTAACAGACAAAAAACCCTCTATTCCATCTTTCCTGGCAGTTCACACGTTTCTATTCACCTTCACAGCCCTGACTTGTTGAGAACTGTCCATCATCTTGCCGTCTCCGCTTTCCTCATGTCAGGCAAGTGTGTGCTCCTCGGTTCTGTCTCGTCACAACAAAGATTTGGAGTGACGGACGGACATTAAAGCCCTCGGCGCGTCACAGCTCTCAGGTCTGGGACAAATCGTGTTAGAGCTCTATTTTATTTAGATAACAGCAGGAGAATCCATCCTCGAAGTGTGAGGGCATGCCAACCCCAAGATATGAAGGGAAGAGAGTGGAGGAGCGTGCCAGTGTGCTGGAGAGAGCGAGCGAGCGAGCGAGCCCTTTGGCTCCTCTTTTTATATGTTTTCCCTCCCCCTGGGCCTGCCCTATGTAAACTGGGCGAGCCAGGAGTGCTGTTTGTTCTACCTGAAGTCCTCACTCCAGTCCTCGGACCTTCCTTTGACCTTCCTTTGTTTCATTTGCGCAGGCTTTTCCCTTCCTTGTCTTTTAGCCACTGCCATTTTGGACTCCTGTTTCCTATTATAACTACTTAACACTCCCTCCTCAAACTATTCTCATCTGGCTTCTGTCACTCTCATCACTGACCCCTCTTGCTGAAATGCAACCATCTGGTTACATAGGGGAGAGAAATATCTACCTTTTATCTTTTATTTCTCTATCTTTCATCTATCTGTCTACCGTCTATCTATCTAATCTTTTGACTGTGCCACGAGGCATGTGGTTTCTCATTTTCCAACCAGGGATTGAACGCATGGCCCCTGCATGGGACTGTGGAGTCCAAACCACTGAACCATCAGGGAAGTCCCATTCTTTTAACCTAATTTAGGTTCTGCAATGGGGACTCTGTCAATGAGAGTGGCCAAAGACAGATTAACAAGAGAGAAACAAGATAAGTTTATTAACACGTGTATCGTGCATAACCCAGCAATAAGTAGTGCCAGGAGGTGGTTAGAACGGGTTTATGTACCATCTTAGGCTAAAACCTAAACCTTAAGCTAAAATAAGGAAGCCTGGTGGACTTCAGTTCACGGGGTCACCAAGAAATTGGACACAACTTAGAAACTGAATAACAACAACAACAAGGTTAAAACCAAAGGAAAGGGGTTTGGGGCTTCTGGGCAGAGGAGACAAGTTATGGGAAGATGACCAGGAAAAGTAGGTAAACAAGGGTTGTTTATCATGCAGATTGAAGTCCTGCCTTCTCCGTGGAAATCCTCCTCTTGGGCTGGAAGAGGACCTTTCACAAGTGGGAATTTCCTTATAATTCCCCGGAAGGCTTCCCTGGTAGCTCAGCTGGTAAAGAATCCGCCTGTCATGTGGGAGACCTGGGTTAGATCACTGGGTTGGGGAGATCCCCTGGAGAAGGGAACAGCTACCAACTCCAGTTTTCTGGCCTGGAGAATTCCGTGGACTGTATAGTCCATGGGGTCACAAAGAGTTGGACACGACTGAAGTGACTTTCGCTTTCATGTTATAAACAGAGATTTGTTTTATAAAAGGAAAATCTGTACCTTGTGTTTAGAGCTTTTCGTGCATCTGCTGTTTCTCAATAGCCTTTAGCTTGAGATAATCCTTATGCTGAAGGGGCATGTTTTGAGTGGCATCTTCTGACACCCCCTCATCTGATTCCAACTGGGACATCAGCCCTCCTGCCAGCTGTCTGCCTGACTTGACTGCTAACACACCCCACTGTCTAGGTGTACCTCCCACACCTCTCTCCAGTCTCCTTTATCACTTCCTGTCCTCAGGGCCTGGCCCTCAGCATTCTCTCCCCACCACAGCCCCAGCCACCTGCTCTTAGATGGCACTCTGACCACTCCTAAGTTCTCTTATGGACCTAGACCTTTCTCCTACACTCAGACCCCTTGTTCCTGAGGGTCTTCATTCAGATCTAGAACAGGCACACTGAAGAGACATGTCCTAAACAGGGGTGGCAAGCCAGCCCACCAACTGTTTTTCTAAATTAAGTTGTATTGGAACACAACCAAGTGCTTTTGTGTATCGTCTACTGCTGCTTTTGTGTTGCAGCAGTAAAGTCTTAAGTGGCTGTGGCAGGGGAAAGAAATTTTAAAAATAAGAGAAAAAAAGAAAAAGAAATTAAAAAAGAGGAAAAAAAAGAAAGAAAATAAGAAAAAGAGAAAGCCACAAAGAAAGCTGAGCACTGAAGAATTGATGCTTTTGAACTATGGTGTTGGAGAAGACTCTTGAAACTCCCTTGGAATGCAAGGAGATCAAATCAGTCAATCCTAAAGGAAATCAGTCCTGAATATTCACTGGAAGGACTCATGCTGAAGCTGAAGCTCCAATACTTTGGCCACCTGGTGTGAAGAACTGACTCATTGGAAAAAACACTGATGCTAGCAAAGATTGAAGGCAGGAGAGGAAGGGGACGACAGAGGGTGAGATGGTTGGATGGCATCACTGACTCAATGGACATGAGTTTGAGTAAATTCTGACAGTTGGTGATGGATGTGGGCCGCATGCTGCAGTCCATGGGGTCGCAAAAAATTGGACACAACTGAGAGACTGAACTGAGCTGAACTGTGCTAAGAGACCAAATGGTCTGCAAATCCTAAAATTTTTGCTCTCTGGTCATTTAAGAAAATGTCAGCCAACCCCTATCCTAAAGTGCCTCAGCTTCCTCTGTTTTTCCATCTCAGAAAAGGGCACCACCAAATAGCCAAGATTATCCTAGAACTTGTCCTTGACTCTTCTCTTCCTCCTCACAACCATGCAATTGTCTTTAGCTTGTTGTTTAGTGGCTAAGTTATTTCTGACTCTTTTGCAACCCCAGGGACTATAACCCACCAGGCTCCTCTGTCCATGCGGTTCTTCAGGAAAGAATACTGGAGTGGGTTGCTATTTCCTTCTCCAGGGGATTGTCCCAACCAGGGATTGAACCCGGGTCTCCTGCATTGCAGGCAGATTCTTTATTGTCTGAACCACCAGGGAAGCCCCAAGTCTTTAACTTCAACCTCCTAAACTTCTCTAGAATCTGTCCACACTCCCATCTTCCCACCACCCAGTGTTGCCACTTTAGCTTGTCTTGGTCAACTGCAGTGGTTTTGTAACTAGCCTTCTTAGCACTGGCCATTCTCCGCACAGTGGCCAGGTGATTTTCTGAATAATCCAAACCTAATTGTCGTTTCCCTCTTTAAAACCACTTCCAAGGCCTTGAGGACAACATCCATGTTCTTTCACATGGTTTCATAAGCCCAATCAGATCTGGCCCCTTCCCACATCCCTGGCTTCATCCCACCTGCTTGCTGGGGTCCCTCTTTGAACTGGGGCTGCAGAAAGATCCTTTGGTGTTTTGTGGTTCTTGCCATGCTCTCTGTTGGCATCTCTCTTGGACCTTCTTGCATTCTTCTTGTGCCAAGAACGTCTCAGATCTACTAGCTTTTCTCTGGTTTACCTGCGCGCCACTCTCTGAAGTCAAAATGACCTCCTTAAAGAGAAAATCTAACCAGGTGTGCTGCTTCCAAGTATAAAACTCTCCTGCATCTTCCCCTCCATCCTCACAGTCTCAGGGCTTGGACCTGGATTTCAAAGGCTCACTCAATCCAGCCCCTGTGTATCTCTCCCACCTCCCTTCTCACTGCTCCTCCAGCTTTAGACCCTTGCTCACATCAACACTTAAAGGAACAAACTGAGTAGGAGCAGCTGGAAACACTATGCAGTGTCAAGGAGGGCACAGGACACAGCATCCAGCTTGACCCAGAGGTTGTGAGACCTTAAGAACTTTATGAAAAGGGCCCACACGACTTCGCAACAGGATGGGATCGCTGCGAGCATTTTAGCAAGGTGCTGGTGTGGAAGCCCAATGCATCAGGCAGGGGAGTGCTCCCTTACACTCTTTCCCATCAGATAGAGGGTTCATCACCTGTATTTGGCAGATGGGGAACTGAGGCTCAGAGAGGGGAAATGACTAGCCCAAAGTCACACAGCATGTAAGTGCAGAGCCAGGGCTTGAGTCTGAGAGCTGGATGAGACTCAAGCACAGGATGTTTACTTCTCATTTCTAATCCCAGTATCATCATCACTCCACTCCCTGTTGAGCTGTACTCAGAGGTGACTCATGGCTACACCAGCAAGTCGCTGAGCCCCTTACAAACCTTTCCATTCCATGCTGGCTGGAAAGCCCTGGGCTGCAGGGGCTCAATGACGGAGCTCATCTGCAGCTCGAGGAGAAGCAGTCAGAATATGTCCAAGGCCACCTGCCGAGACTCGGGACAGCTGAGTGGGCACCAGGTGCTGGGGCGAGACGCTCAGGAAAGCTGGTTTGAGGAGCAAATGTCCTGTCACCTTTCTGTTCACGTGTTTGTGAATTCCACCTGTGAATGCAGCCCTGGGCAGGTACCAGGGAACACAGCGATGAATAGGGGGAGTCCTGTGTTCAGGTACCTGATGTTCTAGGGAGGGAGATTGGTGTCTAACAGGAGGGTGGAGGAGGCCCCCTACCCGATGTTAAGTCTGAACAAAACCCACTGCCCAGCAGGATTAACTGCAGGGAAGTGTCTCCATCAGAGACACTGATGGAAGGCTCCAGCCTGCCAGGTTAAGATCCCCACTCAACACTCCCTATGTGAACTGGGGTGGTTCCTTCACCTCTCTGGGCCTCAGTGCCCAGATCTGTGAAATGGAGAGAACTGTGGAGGGTTAAACGAGATGGTGCATGGGAAGGGGTTGGAGCAAACCATGCAGTGAAGTGGATGAGTACTGCCCACATCTGCACGTAGGAAGCAAGCCCAACCTGGGTCCTACCCTCATGAAGCTGATGGTGAGCAGAGCCATGGATACACTGCCAAGTGACAAAAGCTGCTATGACCTAAATGTCCACTGAGCTTGGTTCCACATGCTTCCCCAGTGTCCACACTGTTCTGGGCGTGCAGTCACACCCGACTGACTGCACCCCCCCTCGCTCTACACACCCTCACGTCCTCCCTACACCTGTCCCCTCCCTCTACTTCTGCCAAGTCCATGTGGAGTCAGCCCCAGAAAGTGATGCTGAATCGAATCCCAGCGGTTTGAGTTAAGTAGAAAAGAATAGCCTTATTGCTTTGTCAGGGAAAGGGGGAAACTGGACTCATGCCTTTCAAAATTGTGTCCTAACCCGGCGGGAGTCTTATAGCAATAGTTTAAGGGTGGGGTTGCTGACAAGATTTACGTGTGCACAAGTCTCCTCCTTTCAAATTCTGGCGTTGGAAAAGACTCTTGGGAGTCCTTTGGACAGCAACGAGATCTGATCAGTCAATCCTAAAGGAAATCAATCCTGAATATTTATTGGAAGGACTGATGGTAAAGCTCCAATACTTTGGCCACCTAATGTGCAGAGCCAACACATTGGAAAAAAACTCTGATGCTGGGAATGATTGAGGGCAGAAGGAGAAGAGGGCAGCAGAGGATGAGATGGTTGAATGGCATCACTGACTCAAGACACGAGTTTGAGCAAGCTCCAGGAGATAGTGAAGGACAGGGAGGCCTGGTGTGCTGCAGTCCATGGGGTCACAAAGAGTTAGACACAACTGAGTGACTGAACAACAACCCTGGGAACAGGGAGAAGTTATAGAGTCAGGCAGAGGTGTGTGATAAGGATGAAAGTGCTAACAGTCTTGCATTCTTCTTTCTTCTGCAAAGTTTCAAAAGGGTGGAGTTGCTGACAAGATTGGGCTTCCCTGCTGGCTCAGACATAAAGAATCTGCCTGAAATGTGGGAGACCTGGGTTCAATCCCTGGGTTGGGAAGATCCCCTGGAGGAGGGCATGGCAACCCACTCCAATATTCTTGCCTAGAGAATCCCATGGATGGAGGAGCCTGGCAGGCTACAGTCACAGGGCCACAACGAGCTGGACACGGATGAGCGACTAAGCACAGCTCACAGTTTCAGATGGTCAGGTCTTCTAATCTTCTCTGGTCGCTTTAAACTTGCCACAGGTGGTTTCTTGGCTGCTCCTCTCTTGATTAACAACTGTTAGAATCTGCCCTTTAGAACTCAGGGAAGGTCACAGAGGCTGAATGAAAGCTCTTTCCAATCAAAGAGGACACTAATAGATGGAGAAATATACCATGTTCATGGATTGGAAGAATCAGTATAGTGAAAATGAGTATACTACCCAAAGCAATCTATAGATTCAATGTAATCCCTATCAAACTACCAACGGTATTTTTCACAGAGCTAGAACAAATAATTTCACAATTTGTATGGAAATACAAAAAACCTCAAATAGCCAAAGCAATTTTGAGAAAGAAGAATGGAACTGGAGGAATCAATCTGCCTGATTTCAGGCTCTACTACAAAGCCACAATCATCAAGACAGTATGGTACTTGCACAAAGACAGAAATATAGATCAATGGAACAAAACAGAAAGCCTAGAGATAATCCACACACCTATAGACACCTTATCTTTGACAAAGGAGGCTAGAATATACAATGGAGAAAAGACAATCTCTTTAACAAGTGGTGCTGGGAAAACTGGTCAACCACTTGTAAAAGACTGAAACTAGAACACTTTCTAACACCATACACAGAAATAAACTCAAAGTGGATTAAAGATCTAAACGTAAGATCAGAAACTATAAAACTCTTAGAGGAGTACATAGGCAAAACACTCTCCGACATAAATCACAACAGGACACTCTATGACCCACCTCCCAGAAAATTGGAAATAAAAGCAAAAGTAAACAAATGGGACCTAATTAAAATTAAAAGCTTCTGCACAACAAAGGAAACTGTAAGCAAGGTGAAAAGACAGCCTTCAGAATGGGAGAAAATAATAACAAATGAAGCAACTGACAAAGAACTAATCTCAAAAATATACAAGCAACACTTGCAGCTCAATTCCAGAAAAATAAACGACCCAATCAAAAAGTGGGCCAAAGAACTAAACAGACATTTCTCCAGAGAAGACATACAGATGGCTAACAAACATATGAAAAGATTCGCAACATCACTCATTATCAGAGAAATGCAAATCAAAACCACAATGAGGTACCATTTCATGCCAGTCAGAATGGCTGCTATCCAAAAGTCTACAAGCAATAAACTCTGGAGAGGGTGTGGAGAAAAGGGAACCCTCTTACACTGTTGGTGGAAATGCAAACTAGTACAGCCACTGTGGAGAACAGTGTAGAGATTCCCTAAAAAACTGGAAATAGAACTGCCTTATGACCCAGCTGTCCCATTGCTGGGCATACGCACTGAGGAAACCAGAATTGAAAGAGACATGTGTACCCCAAAGTTCATCACAGCACTGTTTATAATAGCCAAGACATGGAAGCAACCTAGATGTCCATCATCAGATGAACTGATAAGAAAGCTGTGGTACATATACACAATGGAGTATTACTCAGCCATCAAAAAGAATACATTTGATTCAGTTTNTGTGTATAAGAGACAGGCCCAGCTACAAAGCTCCCAGCTTCCATTCCCTGAGCCTCCTGGAGGAAAAATCCAGCGATTTCAACAAGAATGCCAGCCTGGAGTCTGGGTCACATGCCCAGTCCCAAGTCACTTGCTAGAGCAGAGGGTGCTGATCACTCTCAGCCGAGCTGGGGTCCAGAGGCTGATCTGGAGAGGGAGTGGTGATGTGAGCCCAGTTGTGCCAGGAGAGAAGAGATGCTGGGAAGTTAAAAACACATGTCTGCAGCATTTTAGAGAATAAGAAACAAGACTTCCCTGGCAGTCCAGTGGTTAAGACTCTGAGCTTCCACTGCCTGTCTCTTATACACATCTAGATGTGTATAAGAGACAGGAGGGATGGTACGGGGAGGGAGGTGGGAGCAGGGTTCAGGATGCGGAACACATGTACACCCATGGCAGATTCATGTTGATGTATGGCAAAACCAATACAATATTGTAAAGTAACTAGCCTCCAATTAAAATAAATAAATTTAAATTAAAAAAAAAAAAAGAAATGGGGGACACAGTTGTGCCAAGGAGCCCCACAGGGCCCTGCTTGGCATCAAGGTGACAATAACTGATCAACCAGTTTTTTATTTCAAGACTTGTTTTCGTGACATTGGCTTGGCATAAGTATTTCATTTAGGGCCTGCTGTCTTGTTTTTTGTTTTTAATTTATATTTTGGCTACACTGGGTCTTCGCTGCTGTATGTAGGCTTTCTTTAGTTGCAGTGAGAGGGGTCTACTCTCGAGTTGTGGTGCTCAGGCTTCTCTTGTTGCAGAGCACCAGTTCTAGGCACGTGAGCTTCAGTAGTTGCGGCTCAGGGCCTTTAGAGTGTGGGCTCAGTTGTTGAGGCCCGCATGCTTAGTTGCTCCAAGGCATGTGGGATCTTCCTGGGTCAGGACTTGAATCAGAGTCCCCTGCATTGGCAGGGATTCCTGTCCACTGCACCACCAGGGAAGTCCCTGTTGTCTTGTATTTAAGACAAGTTCTTTTTGGTTGTAGAAGACCAAAATTGAAGCCAAGCTTGCAAAACATAAGGGTGCTTCCTGGCTCCTGGGACATCCTGAGATGTCCCCAAATCTAAGGTACCAGCAGGTCCAGGGATTCAAAGGATATCCCTTGGATCTGTTTTCCATATTTTTCTATCTCTCCATGCTGGCTTTGCCCAGCTACAAAGCTCCCAGCTTCCATTCCCTGAGCCTCCTGGAGGAAAAATCCAGCGATTTCAACAAGAATGCCAGCCTGGAGTCTGGGTCACATGCCCAGTCCCAAGTCACTTGCTAGAGCAGAGGGTGCTGATCACTCTCAGCCGAGCTGGGGTCCAGAGGCTGATCTGGAGAGGGAGTGGTGATGTGAGCCCAGTTGTGCCAGGAGAGAAGAGATGCTGGGAAGTTAAAAACACATGTCTGCAGCATTTTAGAGAATAAGAAACAAGACTTCCCTGGCAGTCCAGTGGTTAAGACTCTGAGCTTCCACTGCATGGGGCACAGGTTCGATCCCTGGTTGGGGAACTAAGATCCTGTATTCCACACACCACACAACAAGCACCACCACCCACCTGTCCCCACCCCCACCAAAAAACTGAAAAATAAAAAACAAGCTTTCAGAGCAGGGCAGAGATTTGTTAAGGTCATTAGAGAGCTCACTGAAGCCTGGACGGAACTCAGAGCCTTCGGTCTGACTCAGTGCCCCTACCCGGCTCTTGACTTGATTTACCCACAAGCTATTTGTTTGTTCAGGTTCAAACAGCAACTGTCTACCTACGGAAACCATAGTCTATGGATTTGGAGGGAAGAAATCCCTGAGAAAGCATTTCTGTGGCTTCAGGCTCCAAGCACAGTGTGGCCCTGGGCCAGTCAGCTCTGAGTTAACTGCCCCACTTGGAGACCTCAGCCCCCAGAAAGGCTCCAGAGCCTGTTTAGCCATGTTAGGATGAATTTTTAAATTTTGAAATCTTTTCTTCTTTTGTGGCTGTATCTTGTAGCCAACAAAGGTCTCTAGTCAAAGCTCTGGTTTTTCCAGGAGTCAGGTATGTGAGAGTTGGACTATAAAGAAAGCTGAATGCCAAAGAATTCATGCTTTTGAATGTGGCTGTATCTTGTAGCCAACAAAGGTCTCTAGTCAAAGCTATGGTTTTTCCAGGAGTCATGTATGTGAGAGTTGGACTATAAAGAAAGCTGAGCGCCAAAGATTTGATGCTTTTGAATGTGGCTGTATCTTGTAGCCAACAAAGGTCTCTAGTCAAAGCTATGGTTTTTCCAGGAGTCATGTATGTGAGAGTTGGACTATAAAGAAAGCTGAGCGCCAAAGAATTGATGCTTTTGAATGTGGCTGTATCTTGTAGCCAACAAAGGTCTCTAGTCAAAGCTATGGTTTTTCCAGGAGTCATGTATGTGAGAGTTGGACTATAAAGAAAGCTGAGCGCCAAAGAATTGATGCTTTTGAATGTGGCTGTATCTTGTAGCCAACAAAGGTCTCTAGTCAAAGCTATGGTTTTTCCAGGAGTCATGTATGTGAGAGTTGGACTATAAAGAAAGCTGAGCGCCAAAGAATTGATGCTTTTGAATGTGGCTGTATCTTGTAGCCAACAAAGGTCTCTAGTCAAAGCTATGGTTTTTCCAGGAGTCATGTATGTGAGAGTTGGACTATAAAGAAAGCTGAGCGCCAAAGAATTGATGCTTTTGAATGTGGCTGTATCTTGTAGCCAACAAAGGTCTCTAGTCAAAGCTATGGTTTTTCCAGGAGTCATGTATGTGAGAGTTGGACTATAAAGAAAGCTGAGCGCCAAAGAATTGATGCTTTTGAATGTGGCTGTATCTTGTAGCCAACAAAGGTCTCTAGTCAAAGCTATGGTTTTTCCAGGAGTCATGTATGTGAGAGTTGGACTATAAAGAAAGCTGAGCGCCAAAGAATTGATGCTTTTGAATGTGGCTGTATCTTGTAGCCAACAAAGGTCTCTAGTCAAAGCTATGGTTTTTCCAGGAGTCATGTATGTGAGAGTTGGACTATAAAGAAAGCTGAGCGCCAAAGAATTGATGCTTTTGAACTATGGTGTTGGAGAAGACTGTTGAGAGTCCCTTGGACTGCAAGGAAATCCAACCAGTCCATCCTAAAGCAGATCAGTCCTGGGTGTTCATTGAAGGACTGATGTTGAAGCTGAAACTCCAATACTTTGGCCACCTGATGCAAAGAACTGACTCATTGGAAAAGCCCCTGATGCTGGGAAAGGTTGAAGGCAGGAGGAGAAAGCAGAAGGATGAGATGGTTGGATGGCATCACTGACTCAATGGACATGAGTTTGAGTAAACTCCAGGAGTTAGTGATGGACAGGGAGGCCTGGCGTGCTGCAGTCCACGGGGTCACAAAGAGTCAGACACAACTGAGCAACTGAACTGAACTGAACTTGCAGCTTGTGGGATCTCAGTTCCTCAACCAGGGATTGAACGCAGGACCCAGCAGTGAAAACCTGGAATCCTAACCACTGAGCCACCAAGTGGTGATTTAGTCACTAAGTTGTATCTGACTCTTGTGACCCTATGGGCTGTAGCCCACCAGGCTCCTCTGTCTATGGGATTTCCCAGGCAAGAATACTGGAGTGGGCTGCCCTTGCCTTCTCCAGAGGATCTTCCCCACCCAGGGATCAGACTTGGGTCTCCTGCATTGCAGGAGGATTCTTTACTGACTGAACCACCAGGGAAGCCCTTGGGCCACCAGAGAAGTCCTCTGTTTTGAAATAATTTTGAATTTACAGAAGCTGTCTTTAAAACAGTGCAAAGAACCCCTGTACACCGTATGATGCAGTCACTAGTTGGAGCATTTTNAGACTTGGGTCTCCTGCATTGCAGGAGGATTCTTTACTGACTGAACCACCAGGGAAGCCCTTGGGCCACCAGAGAAGTCCTCTGTTTTGAAATAATTTTGAATTTACAGAAGCTGTCTTTAAAACAGTGCAAAGAACCCCTGTACACCGTATGATGCAGTCACTAGTTGGAGCATTTTGCTACATCCTCTTTATCACTTTATTTCCAAGAATGACTTTAGTTGCAGACATGATGTTGCTTTACCCTCAAATTCTTCAGCCTGTATTAAAAAACAAGAGTGCTCTTTCCTATTATAGCACAATTCTCAAAATCCAGAGGCACAAGACTATTATCTAGTATATACATTTTATCGATGGTCCCTGTCATTCTCACTATGGCAATTCTCCAACAGAACTGCCTTATGACCCAGCAATCCCACTGCTGGGCATACACACAAAGGAAACCAGAATTGAAAGAGACATGCGTACCCCAGTGTTCATCACAGCACTATATAGCCAGGACATGGAAGCAACCTAGATGTCCATCAGCAGATGAATGGATAAGAAAGCTGTGGTACATNTGTCAATGTATAGCAAAATGAATACAGTAGTGTAAAGCAAAACAAACTAAAAAATAAAAATTAAAAAAAATAAATTTAATGTACTAGAACCTGAAAAAAAAAACAACTTGCTTTTTGTTGCCCTCTTTAACCTCCTTCAGTCTTTTCATCTCTCATGACTCTGAGAGCTTTGCAGCACCTAGGCCAGTGGTTTTATAACTAACCTGGTCCATTGGACACTTTAATCAATAGAAATTGATGAAAGTCCAGATGAGGAATTCAGGGAAGAGTTACTGGGGACTTCTACAGCAGCAGCGGGGAGGGGAACAAGAAACAGGTGCCCCAAAGCTGGAGGGCTGGTTCCTTAAATACAGTGAAGGTGGGGGCAAACCTGCAGATGGAGCTGGAGGGGTCTCTTAGGTGGTCTGCCCACCCCTTTGGTAGTGCTGTATGTAGGAATCACGTGCTTTTGCTCCCGGCACCTCAGAAGCGAGAGTTTGTGGCCTTGAAGGTGTGCTGTGTGCTCATTCATGTCTGACTCTGTGACCCCATGGACTGTAGCCCACCAGGCTCTTCCGTCCATAGGATTCTCCAGGCAAGAATACTGGAGTGGGTTGCCATTTCCTCCTCCAGGGGATCTTCCCGACCCAGGGATGGAACTCACATTCTTGCATCTCCTTCACTGATAGCTAGTGTCACCTGGAAAGTACCAATGAGTGGCTCAGTCATATCCAACTCTTCGACCCCATGGACTGTAGCCTGCCAGTCTCCTTTTTCCATGGAATTCTCTAGGCAAGAATACTGGAATGGGAAGCTGTTCCTTTCTCCAGGGGATCTTCCCAACCCAGGGATCAAACCCAGGTCTCTCACACTGCAGGCAGATTCTTTACCATCCAAGCCACCAGGGAAGCCCATGTAGCCTTACTATACCTTATTGTTCATAATTACCCTGACTGCATTTCATCCCTTATTGTTGCTTATTGTTTAGTCGCTAAGTCATGTCTGACTCTTTGCAATCGCATGGACTGCAGCATGCCGGGCTTCCCTGTCCNTCCAAGCCACCAGGGAAGCCCATGTAGCCTTACTATACCTTATTGTTCATAATTACCCTGACTGCATTTCATCCCTTATTGTTGCTTATTGTTTAGTCGCTAAGTCATGTCTGACTCTTTGCAATCGCATGGACTGCAGCATGCCGGGCTTCCCTGTCCTTCACCATCTCTGGGAGCTTACTCAAACTCATATCCATCAAGTTGGTGATGCCATCCAACCATCCCATCCTCTGTTGCCCCCTTCTCCTCCTGCTCTCAGTCTTTTCCAGCATCAGGGTCTTTTCCAATGAGTCGACTCTTCCCATCAGGTGGCCAAAGTATTAGTCCCTTACAGTTGCTTTTATTCTATTGCTCAAGAAGAGAGTTTTCCATGGGCACTTGCAAGCATTCTGGTTGGGGTCGGGGTGGTCTCGGGCCCCGACCTGTCTCAGTTTTAGCCGACAGCCCACATTTTACACGTTTTCCTGGTGATTCTAATGCCCTCTCTGATCTGAGAATCACCACCCAGAAAGATCTTCCTGTTTGAGCCCAGAGTCCTGATGCCGTCAAGGAGGCGGGAAAACATGACTGGGCCTGCCTCTTACTCACCAGAGTCCCCACACCTGGCTCAGTGCCTGGGACCCAGTAGGGCTCAGTAAAGATGAGACCTGGGAAGTGTGCAGACCAGGGACTCCAGCCCAGCTATGCCATGGAGTGGCTGGGGCAACGGCCCACCCTTTCCAGCTTCACACTCCCCATTTGTAACCTCACTGGGAGTGGAGGCTTGCAGCTTCAAAGCTTGTTTGTTGACCCTTGGAAGGTTGAGCCAGGGCACCCCTTTCCTCCTGCACTGGGAGCTGGACCTCCAATGTCAGTCAGTCACTCAAATTCATCAAATGTAAACAAATTGTTTATGTAAATTCATTGACGGGAACTGTGACTTGCTTCTGACTGATGGAATTTGGCAAAGATGATGGGAAGTCATTTCCTTGATTAGGTTACATCATACAAGGCTCCCTCTTAAGAGGACTGGAAATTCTCCTTGCTGGCTTGAACTGAGCTGCCATTCTGGGGAGGTCCATGTGGCCAGCCTCTGGGGTCTGCAGATGGCTTCCAGCTGACAGCCCTCAGAATCTGGGGCCCTCGGTTGGGGCGGGAGGGCAGAATCCCTGTGCAAAACAGCATTGGTCTCCCCATGTACCGACATGAAACAGGTTCTATTTTAGAACACAGATATATTTTCTGAAAGGTCTTTCTTGATTCCATGTTTGGCCCAGACACACCAGACTCAGCCAACACTGAGGGCAGGGCCTCTGCAGCCTGTGGATGGGTCTGTCTGCATTCACTGTGACTAAGAAGGTCTGCAGGGAGAAAGTGGGGACGGGGGCTGCGTCAGGAAGACTTTCAGTAGAGGTGGAAAGGCCACCCTGACCTCCGCAGCACCCCCAGCTGGTCCACCAGCATGGGATGAGGGGCCCAGTGGCTGGGTCCTTAGCCTCAACTACGGATGTTTCTTCCCCTTTCCTCCTCTGGACCCTGAACTCCTCATTTCCAAATTCTTCCTTTCCAGGACCTGTGGATCTCTCTCTTCATCTTGCTGAGGGAAGGTCTGGCCCTCAATCTCTGATCTTGTCCCACAGGCCTGAAAATTGAGGGGCTTGCTTTCCCACCAGTTCTGTAATTTGCCGACTGCATCCCAAAGGCAGCCAAAGTGTGAGGTGCTGAGTGCTGTTATGTCTGAGTGGCTGACTGCTGTTATGTCTGAGTCTTGCGACCCCATGGACTGTAGCCCACCAGGCGCCTCTGTCCATGGGATTCTCCAGGCAAGAATAGTGGAAGGGGGTAGCCATTCCATCGCCGAGTGAACTTCCCAATCCAGGGATTGAACCCAGTTCTCCTGCATTGCAGGCAGATTCTTTACTGTCTGAGCCACCAGGTAAGCCCAAAGGCAACCAGGTCTCCTCATATTTCCACCTGAGCTTTGCCCCAGGGCTGCCTACCTCCAGGGAGGGACTAGAACTCTGCTGGGAAACAGCCGCCACACGCAGGCCTTGCAAGTGCCAATCCAAACAAGCACGCTGGATCCGTCTCCACTCCATCTCTCCCCCAAGGGTGAGACCAGGCTGATGCTGTAACCACACATGCAGCTGGGAGACTGGCCAGCGACTGTAGGAGCCGAAGTTCAGCCACACAGGAGGGTGTGAGGTCAAGTAACACAGTGATGGAGACCACTATGTGACCTGTCCCCGGTGCAGAAGGGAGCTGTGGCAGGTCACTTGCTTTGGGGGGGTGGGGGTGGGGGCTGGGACACTTCTGATGGTCTGATGACTCGGACCCTGCCCGAGCAGCTAGAAACCAGAGAAGTGAAGTCTGAGCACGAGGCTCCTCATGGAAAAGGCAACACACAGTTCTGCTGCACATCGCAGTCGGTCCTGGAAGGTCACGACCTCTCCCATGTGGACAGGTCTGCTTCCACTGACCGTGTCTGCTCAGCTGCCATCTCCAGGTGGGAAATACAACCAAGATGAACATGACGCCCTGTTTCAACCACCAATCAAGACGTTCCACATTCCCTTGCCCCGACTAAAGGGGCACAGTGGCCTCTCAAGTTTTCTGGCAAAAATTGGCTACAGAGAAAGGTGTTTTGAAAGGACTGCCAAAGGTTTTAAAGAGACTGTTAGTGTTGAACTTTAAAAAGTTTCCCTTCATCAAGAATCAATTTACCTAGAAGTTCAAGTCTCTTCTGGGTCCTTTTCAAAATCCTGAGGTGGGCGGTGGGGGCGGGA
>SJYA01003036.1:1411203-1503257 GCA_006410615.1 Neotragus moschatus
CGGGATGGTGGAGGGTGGGTGGGGAATAACAGTGGTCTCAGGAAAAGGGCTTTGCAATGATGAAAGAAATCTTTTCTAAATAGGCTTATTCAAAAAAGCAAGCCTGGCAGTGACCAAAACAACTACCATCTGCAAAATGGGTTTCTTTCCCAGGGAGAGAGTTCCCAAGTTTTATAACCAGAGGGTATTTTGTGATTATTGTATTTTCCTCACATGATTATAAGCTGGAGCAAGGCTGGAGACCCTGGAGGGTCCTGACCCACAAAGTGCCAATAGTCCAGTCACCTGTTGGGTCCAGATGCCAAATTTAAAGGGGCTCCACGACGCCAGACCCACCTACTTCCCACCTCACAGATTCCCAGAAGGGACGAGAAGCCGACAGACCTGGAGGACAATCCCTCCCCACCCAAACGAACAGAACACTCACTTGGGGAACTCAAGTGTGATGCTTGCTTTTAAAGTTTATTGACAACTGTTTGGTCCCAACACACAAAACAGCACTTGAACCACAAAAGAAGTGTTCAAACAAAGTAGACAGTTGAGAAAAACATCTCTTCCCCCAAAATCAATTCAAAACAAACAGTGCAAGATGGGAAAGGGGGTTTTGGTGATAACTTGTCTTTTTGTTTTTTTTTTAACAGATAAATCTGATATATTCTTTCCACCCAGAAATAAAGTATTTCATTGTCTTAATTCTCATACGTCATTTTGTCACATCAATTAAGCCTCTAGATAAAAAAATAGATAGCAACTGGACTGGCCGTTGCGGAGTACATTACAGACACCATGAGCTTTGCACATCTTCAAACGGTGACTGTTAAGAGTCATGCACACGTCCCAGGCTCCTGGCGACTTCAGTGAACGGTTCGACCACACCCACAAGACAGCGCACAACTCCAGTCTCTTCTTTGTCTGGTGCCCAAAGAAGCTGCTCTTTGAGGCTGTTTCAAGTGACTTGTAATGGTGCCTCAGGCATTTTTTAAAGTCCACTTTCTCTACCTTCAAGCAAAACTAAAGTCCACATGTGCAAATTCAGCCTTATGAAATCTTAGAATAAGGCCACTGATGTTCTCAACACCATCTTTGTCATAATGTTTAAAAGCTCTCTTAAAAAAAGTGCACCTCTGCATTTTACCGACGGTCACACTATGTCNATACGTCATTTTGTCACATCAATTAAGCCTCTAGATAAAAAAATAGATAGCAACTGGACTGGCCGTTGCGGAGTACATTACAGACACCATGAGCTTTGCACATCTTCAAACGGTGACTGTTAAGAGTCATGCACACGTCCCAGGCTCCTGGCGACTTCAGTGAACGGTTCGACCACACCCACAAGACAGCGCACAACTCCAGTCTCTTCTTTGTCTGGTGCCCAAAGAAGCTGCTCTTTGAGGCTGTTTCAAGTGACTTGTAATGGTGCCTCAGGCATTTTTTAAAGTCCACTTTCTCTACCTTCAAGCAAAACTAAAGTCCACATGTGCAAATTCAGCCTTATGAAATCTTAGAATAAGGCCACTGATGTTCTCAACACCATCTTTGTCATAATGTTTAAAAGCTCTCTTAAAAAAAGTGCACCTCTGCATTTTACCGACGGTCACACTATGTCTGTAGAAGACA
The DNA here is from genome assembly GCA_006410615.1 of Neotragus moschatus. NCBI lineage: Eukaryota > Metazoa > Chordata > Mammalia > Artiodactyla > Bovidae > Neotragus > Neotragus moschatus. The sequence continues at coordinate 1,412,824 of SJYA01003036.1, forward strand.
TGCCTTTGGGAAGACCGAGTGCCACGATGCTTACAAGGCTTTCCCAGGGCCGCTCCATCTTGGTCGGGCCTCTGTGCTGAGAACTGGGAATCGTTGGCTTCATTGAAAAGATTTGGGGAACAAAAAATCTTACTTGTAAAAAATCTCTCAATAGCCCTTATTGTGTGGCATTTTATCAAAATGCTGGCTATGAAATCAGAGCCCATTTTCTGGCTTTCTAGAAGTTACAAAATAGAATCATTTCCCCAAAAGAAACCATCTAACTAGTGGAAGACCTTATGCCCACAGGTTTTTTTCCTGCTCTATGAATGAATCCGCCTTTTTGCCCAACAAATACAACCCATTGTAAATGTCAGGTTTCTCCAGGAGGCGTAAGAGGCCGCCAATCACCGGATGCCTCAGCCACCTCAAGGCGAAGGTCACTCCACAGGGCAGTGCTCCCTCAAAGGCTGGCTTTCCATAAATGCCAACATCAGACACCAAAAGAAAACCAAACAAACCCAAATATGCTTCCAACAGCGAGAAGTAACAGTAAAAGCAGACGCTATTAAAAGACACTGAGTTAACAGACACAAACACATAGACACACGCATACAAAGCTTCCCAGCTATCAAAACCAGCTTTAAAATTACGAATACAAGGTTAAGTTGATCAACCTTGGCCTTCCTATGTATAGATAGAATTTCTGCCTCTTCCTAGTGGAAAGAGCATCGATACGGTTCCTGTCAAAAGCACCTCCCTCCTCGCCTCTGATTTTAATTTATGCATTTGATGCATATTCTAGAAAATCAGACTCTCTTTCCAACGCTGCCTTTCGACACACAATAATGTGTGTTGGAATTCAAATGCTGACTTTAAATTCATGACACCAAGACCATCTTCTTTTCCTTAACCTAATCCACGTCAAACTGGAACTTAACATAAAAGGGAAGCTTAAAACATCTTTGACTTTCTAGAAAGCTCAATGGAACCCCAAAGTGGAAACATTTTTAAAAATTTGAGATGAAGCCACATTTGTCAACTACAGACATAGTTAAATAAAAAAAACAAGGCACGCTTACAAGTCACATAGAAGCCAGGAGCCTTCACATCCAACCAGGACATACACTCCTCCTGCCTTGCCCACCCTTCTCCAGTGACTGATCGCGCAGGATCACCGAACAGACTTTTGCTTCATCACCATCTCATGCATTTGATTAATACTGTCTGAACACATCAGTAAACACAGGCTTAGAGACTACGTTATGCTACATGTAACATTTTACCACTGGCGTGGCTTGATGGAAGTAAGACCACTTCCTGCGAGCTGAGTTCTCCCTGCTATCTTCTTACAGAACACCATTCATTATACTTCATAATAATTAAGAAAAATTTGTTAAAATATATTAAGGATTCTTTAACAAATGCCAGGATTTTTTTTTTTTTTCCAAACAAGTGGGGGAGAAAAAGAAAAGAAAGAGAAACTTCAGCTTAAAGTTGTGTTCAATGTAAAAGAAACAAAACATATGGAACATGTCTAAAGATGAAGTAACTGGCTTCTAGGGGGAAAACAAAAAAGGTTGTGTTTTTTTCAACCTGCTTTTGTGTGCAGAATCAGACAGTGTTTTCCCATCCTAATTCTATGTTCAAACGAGACTCAAAGCTTGGTTATAGGTGCAAAGGAAAAGTTGGCTGCCAATTTTACTCTATTTTTGGGTTGCTTTTTGGCTGGGCTTTCCATGGGGTCCTTGCTGAGCAGCGACTCTGGGGTTTCTGAGGAGGGGCTGGGAGGCGCTGGGACAGCTGCTGAGACACCAGGTGAGCTGGGATCAGGGGGCAGGTTTTCGTTCTTTATTGGTACTGGAATTTCAATTTTCTCTTCTTGGTTTAAAATCATAATTTCTGTAAACACAGGAAAGCAACACATTCAGTTCTAGGACCTGCCAGCAGTGTTGGTTTTCAGTTCCTCTCCTTTCTCAAAAAATTAATCCCCGATTGTCACACACATGGTCTAATTTACACATTAGCTCTGCGGCCAATACCAGGCATCACATAAATCAGGTATTTAAAAATTGTGTCTCTGCTCTTCCTTGAATTACAAAACTTCAGAGACCATCATTTTGGGCTACAAATCAATGGGCCGTCCGTGGTTTTAAAAACCCTTTTTTTCTGCTTTCTCTGCCCATTCATTTTCTGCCAGGTAGTGAAGGACCCAGAAAGCCACATGTGATCTAAAGACTTTCAGACCAGAAGGGCCCTGGTACCAAGGAGCCCTGGCTCATTCCCCTGCTCCAAAGGGATCTAAGGTGGGGGAGGCAGGCAAACGGGCAGGCAGAGGTTAAGGGAAAAACCACACGGAGTCAGAAATACCCTCAGAAATCCAGGAAGAGGGACTTCCCTGGGGGTCCAGTGGTTGAGAATCCACCTGGCACTGCAAGGGACGTAGGTTTGATCCCTGGTTGGGGAAGTGGGATCTCACGTGCCATGGAGCTCCTGAGCCCATGCACCACAACTAGAGTCCAGGTGCCGCAATGAAGGATCCTGCATGATGCAGCGAAGATCCCACGTGCCATGACTAAGACCCAACGCAGCCAAGTAAACACACAAATATGTATTTTTTAAACTCCAGGAAGAGAAGCAGCCCACTTTTCTGCAGCGCCCAAAGACTATCTTTTTCTAGTTGAGCCACAAGTACCAGTGATTAGCCTGCTATGTGGACAGAGCCACACCACTTGGAAGAGATGTGTCCTGTACCTTGGCTCCCACTGCGTGTGCAAGGGGCTCCCACACCGAAGGCTCACAGAGGCCCAAAGTGACAACAGGGACGCAGAGCCTAAGCTCAGCTCTCAGGCTGACATTCTTGGGGGAAAAATGATGGACAGACCTGTCAACACCACTCGAGAATGGCTGAACTCAGGAAACTAAACACACCAAGGCTACACCCACGGAAGAGCCACCATCAATTTCCTATCAAGTCTAGGCTTGTAGGGACATCACCCCTGCTGTCGCCATAGTCCAGGTCCACCCAGCAGCCAGGGAGGTTCATGTCTCCCTACCCATCTTCCAGACAAACAGCCTCTTTCAGGTTCTTTCTCTGGGTGACAGGCCAGAGACTGGTAAGAAGACTGAGGCCTGTGGTCAGCAGCAGGGTCGTCTCCTGGACAGCAGCGTCAGCAGAGCAGGGAAGGACCCGTCACGACAGAGGAGGCGACGGGGAAAGGCCCTCCTCAACACGGCAGGAGGGCTGGCCTCTCGGGGGCCGGCGACAGGGCGCGAAGATGAGAGGCCAGGGCTCCAGTCCTGGCTCTGTCCCTTCCCAGCCAGGCACCCTGGCGCCCAGGCCACCCCTGCCTGCGCCACAAGCTGGGGTTCAAGATGCAGATGCCCCTCCCTCCTCTACTCACATTCCCTGGAGCCCCAGGACCCTCTGAGACCTTCAGCTCATGTCTGGTGATGGGTAGGGATTGCCCCTGGAGCTGCTGCGCTTTACAAAGTGGGGAGCACAGCCGAGGAGGCCTCCACAGGCTGCTCCGTGGGCTCCCCGCCCAAGCCCAGGTGCAGTGCCCTCAACACCACTGTCGTGCCCTGGCCTGCTGCTTCACCAGCACCTCAGGCTGTGAGCCCAGCCCTGCAGGAAAGCTGACAGAAGGGTCTGGAGTAATCCTCACAGGGACTTTTGTGCCTCCAAAGGTAGAGTGGCTCCCTACTTCCATCACACAGTTAACGCCTTGGCAGGAAGTGTCTGCTGTGTGACTAAAGCCACGAGAACCCGCTCCCCGAGGGACACAGTGTCTCCCACCTGAAGGCTCCTGAGGGTGCTCCTCAAACCAGATGAGATCAGCAGCCTGGAGAACGACGGGATCCGGCCTCAGCTGCGGGGACGGCAGGCAGGAGGGGACGGGTGCGCACAGGAGGTCCACTGGGGAATCGTCGGTCAGGCGCAGCAGCTCCTGCTCCACAGGATGGGACCCTGGGGGAGGCGGGCGGGGCGGGAGGAGGTCTGCTCAGGACCAGGCGGCTGTCGTCCATGCCCTGAGGCATGCTTTTCCCCTGACTCCAAGTTCAGGATGTACTCAAGAACGCCAGGTTTTTTTTTTTTTTAAAACAACCCATTAACAGAAAGGTCTGAATCCTCTCTCTAGGAAGTGAAAATGCTGCAGCCAGGATCGCCCGATTTGTGTTCTTATGAACAGCAAAGGACAATTAAAAAGCCCATAGCAAGTCCTTGAAAGGAGCAGATGTTCAGGAAGGGAGGACGTGGGTCCCAGTTCTGTCACTGCCTCGCTGCGTGCTCCCCGGTAAGCTACCACTTCTGGAATTTCAGTTCTTGCTTAGGATGGAGGTGACTGCTGGAGGCTCTGCTAACAGCCTGAGAGGATGAGCTACATCCAGGTGCTTTGTAGCCCTGTCAAATGCTACAGAGCCGATCACCCGATCAACACAGCACAGCAGCGCTTGTAGCTATTTAAAACGACTTGCAGAGCCCAAAGATAAGATGGCAATGGGCGCAGAAGTCAAGTGAGCTGATCCCTATCTTGCACACAGAGAGGCCCACATTAAGTCGGGGCGCCTTGATGACGTGATTCAGTAACACTAGTGCATTCCTGTCAACTCTTTCCCAGGGAAGTCCTGCGATCAAGACTCCACGACACAACTTCCGTCAGGGGTCGGGCTCCGCAGCCCCCTTCCCCGCCAGCCCTTGACCGTAGCTTTCTGTGTCCTTGCCCTGGCCACTCTTGGCAAGAACCTTGGGAAGTCAGTTTAGAGGAATCCCCTCACCCCTAATATCTCATCAAGCCCCTCATTCCACCCCACCCCCAACCTCTGAGGTCTAAGAACCCTCTCAGGTCAGCTGGAATCCTCCAAGCTGGACATCTTCTCTTGAGAGTTTCCCAGTCACCGACACCCTGGCACTGCTCTTTGACTGTAAGCCTCACTTGTCCTTGCCTGCAGAGCTAAGCTCCATCTCCCTTTCCGAGGGCAGCAGAGTTGATCCCACTGCAACTGTCTTCAAGTATTTTAACAAGCATCAGAATTGCTTTTCTTTAACATCTGAACAGGGCTGCCATACTGTCCTAACAGGGGCTACCAACAGCCTTCAAGAACCTTAACTGGTCAACCATCAAATGCAGGCCAGTTTTTTCTGTTACTGCCCAAATACCAGACTCCTTTGGAAAATGTACCAACACTTCCCTTTAAAGAATGAAGATGACCCTGCTGTTGTCCTTTCCCCTGACCCACTTTGACTCCACCCCAAGCCATGTCCTGGAGACCTCACCAGAGTTTTCCCTCTCTCACCATCGCCACCCACTCCGAGTCTGAGTTCCGAGGCCGGGGGAGACTCAGGCACCTCCAGGATGCGCTCAGGAGCTGAGGGCTGGGTCTCATGACTGGCAGGGGAAAGACCGAGTGAACTCATGCGACCTGGAGGACAGAAAACACCTTCAGAGGGGGAGCAGGTGACAGACCTGGGGCTTGGAAACGGGGGCAAGGATGGGGTGTACTTACTTTTCATGTCATTTTTTAATACTACAATTCTCTTATGACCATGTCCTTTTATCCAGACCACCTGCACACAAGACATACTACTGGTTATGAAGTGGAAAAGGAGGGGAAATAAACCCTAAAATTATGTCTGGTAACATAAACATACTAGGATTTAAAAAGTAAATTAATGTCACAAAAAAATTTTCGACACTTTGTTTTAAAGCAACAGAAGATGGAGACACACGCCCCTTATAAAAAGCTGTGTAGTCTTAGAAATCATGAGACTTAGTTTTACTCCTTATGGCTCTTAAAGACATCACCTCCCAAATACCAGTTCTGGTATATAAATGAAGTTGGTTCTCATGCGGGAGTTCTTACCAGCTTTTCCAGATACTATGTTCACCTTAAAAAGAATGAATGGCTCCCTCATGCCTCTCAAGCTAAAGCTCACTAAACCTAAAACAAAGACCCGTACCTAATCACGCTGCCGCCGCCTCTGCCAAGAAAGGGACAGCAGTGGCCTGTGGCTCCCAGCACCCCCTCACACACTTCTGTCACCAAGCCCCTACCTCACTCTCCAGCTGTCCCAGCCTCGCGTCCTTTCCCACTTCAAATCCAGGCTCCTCCTCCCCTCCTGGTTCTCTCCACTCCTCCACGGACAGCACCCCTAGGCTCCTCTGCTCTCCCCACGGAGCCCCTGCCCCCGTAACCGAGCTCTTACTCTGCAGTGAGGCACCCACTGCCCCCCCCCCACTTCTCGCCACCCTGTGCCTGCTCACAATGCCCGCCCCTCCCCTCTTCATCACGTGGTTAATCAGCTTCTGCACGTAGTGAGGACTCTGCTCTGGGATCCCCATGCCTGGTCTTCCTCCGATGAATTTAACAAAGGTTTGCAGAATGAAGAAGAAACACTAAAAGCATTTTTTGGGGGGGAGGCCAACAGTATGCATGTTTTGAAAGGACTGGTTCAAAATGCCTGCCTTTTCATTCTGTCCAACAGAGGACACCCTTCAAGAAGCTCAGAAGACACGCACCTGCGGGATGGCCCCCAGCAGCTCCTCCACGCTACTGAAGCCGTACGTCTTGGGCTGCAGTGCTTCTCCCACATACTTGGTATAGGCCATGGGAAACTCATGAAGGAAAAGCTGCTGGTAGTGGTAGGTATGAAGCAAAGATCGAACATTCTTGGCAAACAAATACAGACTTGTGAGCTTCACACACTCCTCTGTCTTGTCATTAGTGAAAACCTGGTCCAGGAGAAAAAAGCAGTATGAGAAACTTCCAGAGTGACAGGTCCTGTCTCCTGGGAGAGTGGGTCTCTGAGAGTGAAGAGAGACACCAAGTCAAACTTGAAAATGGGTCATAAGCCAGGGAAGAGGGGAGCCTGATTCAAGGATCTCCTCCAAGAGAGGACTACAGCCTTGAGCAACTCTAATTCTGTCTGCAGGTCTCCGGCAGCAGACGTCTGAAGAAATGGTGTGTCAGAAAGCAAAGAAACTGGTAAACTCAGTGAAAAGAGGCAGTGAAGAGGGACAGCTGACCCGCAAGTGGACAGAGCAGCAGCAGACAGTGGGGACTGAGGCCACCGACCCTCTTCTCCCCAGGACACTGGGGTGCAGGCGACGACTTCAGTGTCCTTTCAACAATAAAAGCACAAAACTCTTCTGTCCTCAAGAAACTAAATAAATCTCTTTACAGAAGACTCAGTCTTTAACATGCCCTCCTTGGAGATCTCTGAGAGAAGAGATCTTTTCCAGCCTTAGGTGGCCATGGGAAGCCTTTTGTCCTGAAATGTCGTACAACTAGCAGTCATATATTAGTTCATACTTGTTCTGATCTGTGTGCTCAGTGTTCAACTCTTTTGTGACCCCTTGGACTGTAGCCCGCCAGGCTCCTCTGTCCATGGAATTCTGCAGGTAAGAGCGGATTGCCATTTCCTACTCTCAGGGATCTTCCTGACCCAGGAATTGAACCCGCCTCTCTTGCCCCTCCTGAACTAGCAGGCTGATTCTTTACCACAAGCACCACCTGGGAAGCCCTAGGTGTCCTTTCCACATAGGAAATTCACAAAGATTGTGGGTTTATAGCCATGGGGGCTGAGGAGAGGGACACCCAGAGCAGGGGGAGTCCTTGTTAAACTGACCTAACAGAAATCTTGCAGAAGGCAGGCTAGCATGATCAAATAACAATGCCAGGAAGTTTTTCCAAACTGGGTGAGTGGGCCCATCAAGGAAGAATACCAAGGATAAGGTATGGTCTAGAAGGTGGTCAAGGGAGCTTGACTAATGTTTGCCCAAGGAGAGAGCTTTTAAATTATTTAATTATCAATCGCGTGGCTATATGGTAACAATCGTTTTCTTTCATTGCTGACTTAGTTAATATCCTAGCTAGAATCAATTTCTTTGGGGGGACTACATTAGGTTTCTGGTATTAAAGTTACTTTAGGTTCCTAGGTGACCTAGAAGAGGTTTTTAAAAGGTTGGAGTTATTTGTTCTTTAGGTGAGCTGAAACTCAGTTCTTAACCCGTCTAGTTCTGGTGCCTTTGGGGTTTTGGGGGCTTTTTTTGGCCATATGGTGGGGCATGCAAGGATCATACTTTTCCTGACTACGCCCCCTGCAGTGGAAGATCAGAGCCCTAACCACTGGACTGCCGGGGAAGTCCCCCTGGTGCCTTTTGTCAGTAGTAAAATTTCAGTGGTCTTCAGTCGCAAAAATTTGTGTTAATTGGTCAAGTTTTAATTTCTTAAAAATCTGGAGTCAATCTGATCTTTTTCCTGGGATCTTACTTATTTCTCCTAGGAAGTAAGTGACCACCTGGTGACCATCCAGTCAACCTTCCTTTCTGACCTGCATCTGACTGGTAAGTGACTTGAAGCCATCATATAAGCCACCTATTCAGAAAGCGGTGACAGCAGCAGCATCCAGCCCAGCGCAGGAAAAGGCACTTCAGTCCAAGGAGCCAGAGGCCAGGGCTCTCATCCCCGCTTGTCACTTGCTTGGGCAGGATGCCTGCCCCTGCCAAGGCCTCTGCTCATCTGTAAAACGACCAATCAGCCTAATCTGGACCATTCCGTGATCAAGAGATACCCGATAGAGTGATTTTCATTATGGCAGTTCCAGAATCATTACCATTCATACCTCAACTAGGTAAGGCAGACTCTTCAGAAGTTCAGTCAAGGTCATGAACCCGTATTCACAGGGGTTGAGAGGAGTGCTGTGGGTGCTTTCATAGTGTCTCTTGAGCTCATCGACAGAAAGGTGGGTGGCTCCCTCCCAAGACATCAACAACACCAGCAGCTGGGCAGTGAGAGCACGCAGAGACTTGCGGTTGATCAGCTGAATCTGTTTGCCAGATTCCATATCAGCAACCTGGGGGAAACAAGAATGCACCCTCCTCAGGACTCGAGAGATGGCCTGAGTCACACACTGTTCATCTAGTTTCAGACAGGCAAGTGAGACCATCAGAGGAAGATGTGTTTTTCTGCAAAACTGAAGTACAGTGAATGGGTTTGCTACAAGTTCTTGGGGACCCCAGACCAACACTATGGACCAGCTGTAGAACTTGTTCTCTCCTGCCCTGCTAGTCCATAATCAGAAACACCCACGGACTCCACCACTCCTCCAAGAAGAGACTGGCCCGCTGATATCCACTGGCACAAGCTTATAGATTAAGGGTTGGTGTTCTCAGGGAGCAGGGGGTGGTGAGACTGCAGTGACCCTCCACAGAGCTGCTCTGCACTTGACCTCGCCCCCAAGGGTGTGTCCCAGGGACTGAACATAGGAGGTGACAGAAGGCCTTCTCTGCCCAAAGGCAAGCAGCATTCCTCTAGTCCATCAGGAATGAAAAAACAGCTGGTGCTTTCATATCTGACTGCATGTCTACTTCACAATTTTTTTTCAGATTCTCAAGGAGATAAAGGGTTTAACTGACTCACTGCACAGGGAGAGAAACCTTGTGAAAGAGACACAGGTTATCATTTGGGAACCAAACAGCACAGGAAGAAACGAGCATTTGGTGACTGAGACCTGCAGGCCTTGGTCAGGGGCGAGTCACGCCTGGAGTGAAAACAGGCAGAGCTCCAGGAGGCACACCGCTCAGGCACGGGCAGGCGAATCACTGCCCACCACGCTGGCTGTTTTCCCCTTTAGCTGATTTCCAGCCAGCACCATGGTCAAGATCAGAGGCATTGGTCCCTCAGAGGCAGAGCATGGGGGCAGCACCTGACAAGCCAGTCCAATAGCAGTGCGTCTCTGGTGCCAACGCCCACACGGAGACGGGACAGGAGGCTGGTGGGTAGACTCTGACTCCATTACTGTGGTTATGGATTCAGATTCAGAACTGCAGATTGCCTCCACAGACCTGGGGTGTAATCAATCAACAGATCCAAGTCTAGAGGACTCTGAGACATCTTCTTAGATTTTCTGGCCAGATCATTACTAAGGATTCCTGACACAGGCTACATCCTGGAATCACCTAGTGAGCTTATCGAAAATGCCAAGGCTCAAAACATACCTGGCCTTATCCTCTAAAAATCGTAGAGGGTCTGGCATTTCTCAGAAGCCCCCAGGACACCGCCGAGCACAGCTGGGGCGGCACGAGCTGCTGCCGTCTTTCCTAGCTTCACCACTCCACCCCAACGCCCCAGCTGCTGGCCCTCCTTCATCACGGTTGGTGGTCATGGCTTAGGGTCTTCAGTCCACTGAAGACCACCGCTGCCATCATCCTGAGCAAACAAACACTTGGGGGCCTGTCTCAGTTTCTCCATGTTCTCATCTCCAAAGACATACTCTTCTACTCTGTTCCACTCCAGACCCCAACCCAGGCCACACTGGAGACCTTATCACTGCCCACTTCCAGAATCACTCATTCAACCACCCCTGCCCACCCCACACACACGTATCCTACGTCCAAGGGCAGGGAGGCTGGAGCCAACACCGGGGTGGGAGACAGGAAGGCAATGTGAATGCTGAACTCTGACGCTTCTTCAGCTCTGCCAGCACAGACTCCTATTTCATCCTGGTTCAGGAGCCCTCACCTTGCTTCACTTTGCTCTTTTATCCATCTTGGCACTGATGGGCCATTATCTCATTAACATTCTTGTCAATACTCTACACTCCTTTGTCCCTAGGCCTTTTCATTCCACCCCTCTGGCAAGATCCCACCTTGAACCTTCTCTCCCTAAGCGGCTGCGCTCACCTTGCACGTAACAGAGAACAGCTCTCAGAAGGGAATTCTCTCCTTGGCCTGGTGATACACACCAAACTAGCCCATATCTGCAGCTGCCCCATCCCTCTTCCCTTCTGTCAAAATACTAACCTCAGAGCTATGCCTCCCTCCACGGAAAGCCAACGCCCAGAATTCCGGCCTCCTTGGGACCCTCACCCCATCACCCCTTCTCTAAGTCAGTCTCTCTCAGGCAGCTCCTCCATGGCAGCTCTCAAACACGCCAAGCCTTCCAGACTGGAAAGAAGACCGGCCCCCAAGTTCTTACTGGCTCACTCAGTACCGCGGTCTCGCGTACTCCATCACAGACAAACACGCCAAAAAGCTGTCAGTTACCTGTTGCCAACTTCGTGCCTCTTCACTGCTCAGCCCACTATGCGTGGCTTCCGTCTCATGTCACCCTGACACTGCCCTTGGTCCAGCCAGTGGCATACTCAGGCTGGCCCCAAGCTCGCCGGAGTCCTGCCGCACTTGCCCTCTCTTGAGAGCACGTGGAGGTGCTGCCGGCCATCCCTCCTCCTTGGCCTTGGCCATTCCCCCCTCCAGAGTCCTTTCTGTTCTCAGCTACTGCCTCCCTGCCTCCCATGAAGGGTCTTCCTCCTCTAACTGTCCAGCACAGAAACAGACTCCTCCCCTAGCTGTGACTGGGCGGCCGCCACTCCGCACGTTTTCCTTCCATTTCTTCCTCCCTGAAGTGAGTCTTCTTGGTTCTGTGACAGGGGCAGCCTGCAAACCGTCCGGCCGCTCTACCCAGGGTGGGAGGGTTGACACAGCACAGGCTGGGGAGGAAGAGGCCGCCACCCTCTCCAACTCAGCCTCACCAGCACCCAGGCAACTCTGAGCCCCAGACTGCTCCTAAATCTACTCCATAAGTTCAGAAGGAAGTGCTACAGAATAGAAAGTAACACACACTGGAAAGCAAAACTATACTCCCAATAAAAATTAAAAAGAAAAAACAAAGCCTATCAGGGAGATGGATCTTAAAAAAAAAAAAGAACCTGGAAAGGAGAAGAGAGCTGTGATTTCAGTCTCCCCAACACTTTGTAGACAAAGATCTGTGCAGAAGGATCTAACTTCAGGTCAGCAGGACCGAGACACCTGAGAATAAACACCCTGAGACACACGGGCGACTGCATCGGTTCACAGATATTACTTTGGGGAGGCTGCTAATAGACCCACTAAGGCAATCCCAAAAATCTAACCCACCAAACCCAAGTTATGTCTTATGACCCAATGAGATATTAACAACACAGAACATGTTGCAAAACAGTAGTAAGCAGCGCAAGGTGTAAATACCGGAACACTAAATCCCATGTAACTGTCCCAATGAGGATTATACCACCACAAATCTCACTCTGTGAAAGAAAATAATCCTGTTACCTTTACAACATGGCAGAGTTTCTGTGTTAAAGCGGAAACTGAACTGACATCGTAGTCTTGGAGACGAAATGTGTAACCAAAAGTCTTGGCATATTCCTTAAGCAGATCTGTCATCATAAGGCAGTTATCTTTTTGGGACCGAAGGAGTTTAACGAACTGGGCAGCTAGTGCTTTGAATCGTTCAACTTCTGTCAAAGTGAGGATCTTCTCTTCTCCACATTCCAATACCTTGGAAAACACAGGAGAAGGAAAGGGAGAATGTTCATGGGATAAACTGGCAAGAAAATATATACAAGCAAGAACTAAGAAATACTTCTGTCCAGTTTCAGTTTTGCAAGGTTAGAAAGTTCTGGAAATTGGTTGCACAACATGAGGATATCTAACACTGCTGAACTGTACACTTAAAAACAGGCAAACAGTAAAATGTGTATTTTATCACACACAAAAATTTTTTAAGCACTCTGTGGGTCAAAAGTGGTTGATAGCAGGGACTTCCTCAGTGGTCCAAAGGTTAAGACACCACACTTTCCAAGCAGGGAATGCGAGTGTGATCCCTGGCTGGGGAACTAAGATCCCACATGCTGCATGTTGCAGCCGAAACAAGTGTGCATGCTCAATTGTGCAAATTTTTGTCCTATTTTATAACTCCCATTTCCAAGGCAAAAAGGCCTGGATTTTCCTTTATTCTCCCCATATTGTTCTGAAAGATAGAATTTCTTCACTTACTTGTAAAATATCAGGTATGGCTTCAAAGAGTTCAAGTAGTTTGGTAAAACCATAGTATGCAAGTTTGCACTGCCGGCCAAAGTGGTGATGGTAAGAGGGGATAAACTTATTAAAGGGCATCCGGAAATGGGGTTGGTGCCGCAGCAAATCCACAACATCTTTGGAGAACTGTTTCGTCCTTTCTATTTCATCCTGAGTACGTTCTTAAAAAACAAAACAAAAAACCCATAAACCACAATTATCTTTGACACATTTGTATTCTCATTATTAGTGTAGTCAGTCCTATGCACTAGACTATCAGAGATACCATCTTTGCCTTCCAAACACAACCTACAACACTCTCTTCTCTCTTTCCAGATGGTTTTCAAATGTGATCTAGGGCAGAACACCAGGAAGCCACAATACACACACGCACACATACACACCTGTGACTTCATCTCACAAGCTAGAAATAATTTCTCTAGCCCCTCCGCCTCCCCACACACTCCATATATATGAACATGACACACATACATATCTCTGTACTTTTGTAATCTAGAAATTATTTTATTAAATCATACTTCCGAATATTCACGTGCTTTGTTTATTCACCTGTTCTTCAGTTAAAATTGCTAGCAGCAACAGGTAGCAAAAATTTGATAAAAATACAGGGGAGAAATGTTTAGATGTATGTTTCTATTAAATTTTAAATGAGGATTCTAGAAACACTGACCATAGTCATTTTAGCTTTGGAACACTATGACTTCATGGACTTCAGTGTCCTACAAGAGCACAGTTTAAGAATGTTTCACAGATCAACATGTGTAGGAGAACATGACTGTACATAGATTTAATTTTTCTTAGTTACCCTCTCAGACCTCAGCTGGAACTAGCAAAATGTGAAAGACAAAGCATTAATTTGTGTCTTTTTTCCTTCTCAGGTGTGCAGAGGAAAACAACTTAAGAGTGAAAAATCAGACAAGCAACAGCCAGGTAGCTGACTCAGGTGGATAATTACAGCAGAAGCAGCCATAGACAGGCTAAAGGAGACATTTTTTAAAAGTGCTGGTTATGCAAAACAGCCTGCTTTTCTTCTCAACAAGTGCCTTCCCCTACTCTGAAGAAGCTAGGATCCACTGGCTGGCAGTGCAGAGTTCACACTGCACTTTCCATGGCATCTCCAGGAACCACAAGGAGGGGGTGAGAGCATTCCTGTGTGATTCCCTGCCAGTAACCACTGAGACGGACAACCTCCTTCCAGCAAACATAAGGCACGTACCTCTTCTGGGGATACAAATCATTGCTTCACTATCTTGTTGGGACAAGCAGATGGTGGTGTCTGGGATCTCTGATATGATATCAATCAACTCACAAACACCATATTCAGTGACATCCCAGTCCTTTGAGAAACACCTAGGTTTTAATCATGGAGATGGGTGAAGAACGAGAAGCAGTAAATCACTTTTGCCAAAATCACTTTTTAAGTTTTTCCCAAAGAATGCTGAATGAAAAACTTAGATCATTATTCTTAAATTCAGAAGAACAAGTGCCTTAAAATATCTGCTTTTATTTTTTTCTTTTCTCAACTCACCAATGATAAGCCTGTGCGAATTCTTTCACAATAACTTGTTTGCTGGCTTGGGATTTGAGAAGTTTGAGTAAATCCTGAGTAAAGCGCTTCACCTGGGCCCTGTGGGTAAGGGTCAGCAGACGTTTGGAGCCCATTCCAAGAATCTGCAAATCAGACGCTTGGGTTATTTACACTCCTAAGACCTTGGCAGAGCCTGACTCTCTTTTTGATGGCTCGCGCTTTCTCTCCTGTTACCGCCCTCAGGGTACAAATTCTGTACGATATCTGCACTTTGAAACACAGGTAGATAAACGAAGTGTGGGTATCAGAATGGACAACTGCTCACATGCTTGGGATCCCTTTTTCCCTTGCACACTCTTTCCGAAACAGTTACATGTTATCAGCCTGGGCAACTGATTTTGTCTCTAAAAGACAGCTCAAATTTTGCAGGCCTTGTTTACAAGTGGGAAGCTATTATCACACTGTAGGTTAATAAGCAAAGACTCCTTAGGAAGCACTGGCAGGCTCTAGTCCAATAACTGGTCTTGCACTCCTTCATGAGAAAAGTAAGCCCGCGTTACAGCAGTTCCTATGGAAGAGTTAGAGGGGACTGTACTAGGCGGAAGGAAGGCAGTCTATAGAGGTGAGAAGGAAAGTACTCCTCCGTGCACTTATGAGTTCCTTTTAGTTGGAAACTCACAGCTTTCTAAGCAGCTGAGAAGACACACATGTGTATAAAGAAAGTTTTTACAGGATGCTCTACTCTGAGCTGACTTCTCAGGAATTAAGTTACCAGCTACCCTGTTTCTTTGGCAGAGAGAGCCAAAGCCACGGAGGGACATTTCCACTGTTAAACAAATGAACTCTCAGCACTCCTTACCTGCAACACGTGAGGCACTGCTTCTAACAATTCGATCAGCTTGGAATAGCCATAGTCCGATACCCGGCACTGCTTTGCAAAATGGTGATGGTAAGATGGGATGAAGTTACTGATTGGTATGATACAGGATGGTTGGTTCTTCAATAGATCGATCACTTCTCTACTGAACTGGATCAGCTGGGGGTTACCCACAGGACTTTTAGAACGCAGAAGCCAAGGGTCTAATGCATATTTGGGGAGAAAACAGGAACATGCAAAGACATAGAGCGTGACTGCAGCAGCAGAAAGAGAAATAACTGACCTCGCGCTCCCCGTGTGAACTCAATAACGACAGTGCACAAGACCAAAGAGTGTGTCACTCCCCGCTGCTGAACTCAGGTCCCATATGACCAACAGGGTAGCCCAGCTTCTTTACAGACTGGCAAATGCTTTCCCACTGCTTCTGGAAGTCAAGTCGCCAAAGCGAAGCGTACTTTAACGCAGTGAGAACTTAAAAGAGAGAGTAGTATGGCAAAGGCCAACACAACACTGTGAAGCAATTTTCCTTCAATTAAAAATAAATTTAGTTTTTTTGATGTGGAGTGGGAGGTGGGGGGGGGTTCAAGATTGGGAACTCATGTACACCTGAGATGAAAATAAATAAATAAATAAAAATTTAAAAAAATAATAAATTTAGTTTTGGAAAAAAAATTGAGATTCCAAATGAATTAATTTCTGTTTTAAAAAAAGGAAGAGTAGATACAGAGTGAGTTTCCAGCTTAAACGGCTACATGTCAAAGAGGCACTTGTGACGTCGTTACCAACATACTTTCCCATAGGAAAAGTTATAAAAGGTTGTTAAGCAGGTAGCCCAGAAGGGCCTAATTAACCGAGAGGGGCTGCATATGTTGCCCAGATAACCATGGAAAGCAATGACGCAGAACTAGCACGAGATAAAACTAAAGGTTTTTTAATTTATCTTGAATGTTCATATAATTAAGACGCTGATTATTTTATTTACAAAAGTACAAATAATCAGATGGAAGCCCTTATAACGGACTAGTGGGCTAATGACACAGGGGAACAGAGGAAGGAAACACCACGACAAGGGGACCCAGAGGGTGTAAGCCTGAGGGGAAAGGCTGGGAGAGGCTCCGGTACAAACAGCTCCCTCGTTATCCCGACCTTTCTTCCTACAGAGAAGGGGCAGGGGAAGGTGGGAGCTGACGAGGAGGCAGTTTTGGGGGCCGAGGTAACAGTGCCGTGCTCAGGTAACTGGATGACACCTGCAGCTCAGGGATCGCTGATGCCCAGAATCTCATGGATCTCCCAGATCAAAGGTCCTGGTCCCTGACACTTAAGAGTTAGATCTATTTTTGCATTGATCAAAGTCAAAAACATCGATCAGAATAAACTGCTGGAGTAAAGATTCAGAGATAACTCCTTCAAAGATCTGAAACGATTTTTAAAAGGCAAGCCAAACAAGCTTTACAAAATTAGATAACTAGAGAAGATTTCTAACTGTGGATTCTGGGTTTAAGAAAACATTTAAAAAAAAATAATTTATGCTGGTACTTTCCAAAGTCTAGTTCTGACAAGCCGTCAGCACTCTGGAGTTTTTAAAAGATCAAAGGAGACAACCATGCTGCTTTATGATGGGCAAACAGTGCTGCTATTTGAGAGAAAGGCCAGCAGCCTGTACTGCAGTAGACCATGGCTTCAAAGGACCAAACACCTGAAACCTACCTGTGTTTGGAGGCGGGGGCTTGTTGTGAATCCACTTAACTACTTTGACGCCATTCTGTGTGGTGGCGATGTTCACGCCTGGCACGCAGGTGATGAGGTGTTCCAAGGGGACGCCCCCGCCTTGGTTTTCCTGCACTATTTCCAGCTCACCAAACTCTGCGGCGTAACAATCTGGAAAACTGAAGTAGGGCAGGGGGAAAGGTTAATTAAAATAATGAAAAAACAGAGTACCTGGCAAACAGACTGCTGCTTTTAACACATCCATTAATAAATAATTTCTGCTAAGATGCCCATGGTCTGGCTTTGAAAGTTCAAATGAAGTCCTAGAGAAGTGATCACTGTTTCTCTTTGATGCATTCTGATGGTACCAAAAATTCCATGCAGTTTTCTAGGAGAGGGGGTTAAAAGTAAGGTAACCAGGTTCCAGGTTCAAGCTCCTCTGAACATATTGGTTCAGTGGCTTTACAGCAATTTGCTACCATGTTGCCCCTCTCTTAAGCCTACCATGTGGCCCATGATGTGGATAAACAGACTAGTGAAGAATACTTTTCTCCCTTAAACGCTGAAATCTACAACTATTTGAGACTGTGCACTCTCACAGTACTTGTGCACAGTACTTCCAACCATCTCTTCTCTGTGGAGGAGAATCTGCCCCACGCATGCTGACGTTTCTAAAATTCAGCAAAAAGATGAAATGTTCTTGTTGAAATATCAAGTGAATGAATCCCATGTTAGATATACTTTGACTACAAGTGGTAGCTAAAAACACTAGGCTGAAGCCTGGTATAGTGCGTGCTCTGGGAGAGGCACAGGCAGAAGGTAGACTTTCTAGAGAAAGCAGGCATCACAATGGCTTTGACAGTCACCTTAATAAAGGCACGGTGCCCTCGTGTGTCTGCAGAAGACTATGGACCTGGGGTGCAAACGTCTTCAGGGAGAGAATCACAAAAGGAATCTTGTAAGAGTCTGGATCGAATTCATGTTCACTGTGGAAAAGAGAACAGAAACAGAGCTGACATTCCTCAGTGGCCTCAGATATTCCCAAGGTAACTCTAACAGAAGCTCCACGACCTTTTCCAGAATGATTGTTTCTCAAAGGAAATGGGTAACATACCTGAAATCCTTGTTGGGACAGTGCTGCCTGCAGACAGGCTCGTGATATTCTAACTCTTCAAATATAATTGGGCTGCAGTTTGTTGAGGAGCCGTCGTGAGACTGGGAAGACCCCAAGGGGCTCTGGCGGGCCTGACTGCTGGGTAAGAGACACACCAGCCTGCCATTTCCTTGTTCACGGATTGCAACCGTGTCTGTTAGTTTATACAGATCTGATACATTCAACCTGTGTCCAAACCTAGAAACAAGGAAAAAGAGAGAGAGATGCTGACTTAGAATATTTTTCTTCCAATTGTAGAGAAATGCCTGATCTGTAACCAAGAATGGATCCCTGTCTCTTCGAAAAGTAAAACTGGGATAATTCTACTATAAATTCATTCACCATCAAACCAGTAACACTCAGCACTCCTTGCAATCATCCTGGGCCCACTGCCCATTATAATGATTATATGTATTATTTGGTACATACTCTCCGACCCCACAGTCTCTGTAAATGCCTCACCAAAACTTCTGAGATGGAAAACTATCTGCTATAACCCCTCTCAACCTGGCCTCCACTTCAGTTCCAATTACCTCTCACCATCTCTGCTCCCCTCCCTCAGAGGTATTCCCCTTTCCAGCTCCTCCTCACGTCCACGATGCTTCAGTCTCCTGATCTACACAAGACTGGACTCCCCAGTCACCACTCTGCCTTGTGCCTTTCATACCTGGAACACAAAGGCGTGGGACCTGAAGGCAGACAGATGCTGAGTTCAAATCCTGATTCTACCTGTAAGACCTTAGTCAAGTTATACAACTAACCTACACTTCAGTTTGCCCATCTGTAAAATAGGGCGACAATCCCTACATCATGAAGTTGATATGGGGATGACACATGGTATATAGAGAGCTTAGCAGAGAGCTTAGCACACAGTACATGCTTGTTCACTGTTATCTGCTCTAACGGTCTCCTCCCAGTGCCCTGTTTACACGCTCACATCTCCCTGCACACGTCAGTCTTAGGTCTGGTCCCCGCCCCCTACTGCCCTGCTCCACAGAAGCCCAGTCTCCTCCGTGCTCTCAGTCTGCACCGCTTGCATCTCCTCTGAAATGGAAATAGCTGGCCTCTCGAGAGCCGCTTCTGCTGTTTCACCATCCAGTCTGCCACCCTGTTCCCTCCAGGATTTTCTCCACAGGACTCTTTGGTGTCAGCTTCCAAGTCACCACAGGCTGCCTCCTCCTCCACTTCAAACCTTGCACCACTTTCTCAGGCTGTCCCCACTCCCATGAGAGCACTCTGGCCTCTGGGTTCCCGCTGGCTTCCGGGCCCTAGTGGCATTCCGCCCAGTTCTGCCCTCTCTCTGGCCCTCCTCCCGTTCCTCTGAACTGATCTATTCCCAGGTCTTCCAAGATCATCTTTAGGCAAACAACTGCCATATCTTCAGAGCTGACTTCTTTCTTGAAGGAGACTCTACATGTGTAGAAGACCCCCTGAACTCCCTTCCCAGACATTCCAATTGCTCCCTAAAACTCGGATACCCAAAGCCAAGATTAAAAACTTACTATACCTCCTAAACAAGCTTTATTTCTTTTCTATTCCAGCTTAACCATATAACCTTTCCCTCAGTCATCGGGGGCAAAAAACTCAGAATCAAACTGACCTCTACTTTTTACCTTGCCTGCTACATAAAACTTGTTACTAAGCCCTATTTCACCGGCACCTAAAACTTCTGTGGTGTCTAGTTCCTTTGTTCTGACAGTGTCTGCTTAGAGCCAGGACTGGTCCCTATGTTCCATGTCCCCTTCTCCCCCAGTTCTGTTCACTCCAGCTCAGACACCATCCCTGCCTGAAGCCTTCCCACCACACCTCCCCTCCCCATCCTTTCTCTGACATTTCAGTGGCTCCCACTACCCATGATCGATCATGTCCAAGCTCCTGGTTCCTTGCACCCTCTGTAACCTCAAGGCATTTTCTCCTTTGTAAGGATAGTTTTCTTTGTTCTGTACAATAAATGGTGACTGTCTTTTTCCCTTCCAGACACACACCCCCCCCACCCCAAAAATGGGCTGTCTTCCCAGCTCTGCACCCTCCAGAGCCTTTTGTCCCACTGGGATTTGCTGCGTGTCTGCTGAGCACTGAGCACCGAAGACTCAGTATTACGTCTGATCCAGTGCCTGCTGTCCCAGAGCTTACAGTCTAGAAGGTGCCTGAAAATGTTCACTCAATGAATAAAAGAACAAATCAGCCAAGTGGAAAAGATACAAGTACAGCTTTAGGGACTGAGGTCTAAATTTACTAAAAATGAAAGATGTTTTTCAAACTGGACTTTCAATCTGAACACCACTGTCTTGGTCTTACTTCCTCCCCTGGCTCCCTAAGAGTTGCTACCAGTGTAAATCGCCCATCAGCACTGGCTGGATCAATGAAAACCACCACCCTCACTTACTTTTTTTCATAGATATCTGTAAATTTAAAAAGAGGCAGACAACAGGCGGGAGCATCCTGAAGAATGGACATTGTTTCTGCGCTGCAAGAAAAATGGTTAGCCCATTAGAAAACAGATGTCTTCCTCTCTGTTCCAAATTGTTTTTAAAAACAAGA
Source organism: Neotragus moschatus (assembly GCA_006410615.1). Lineage (NCBI taxonomy): Eukaryota > Metazoa > Chordata > Mammalia > Artiodactyla > Bovidae > Neotragus > Neotragus moschatus. The sequence goes on from SJYA01003036.1 coordinate 1,433,469, forward strand.
GTTCATTAACACAATGTATACACAAAATAAATACACTCATTTATTCTCAGAGTTTGAGCTTCCAGAAAAACTTAATGGACTTTAGGAACATGGCAATTAAAGAATATTTAATCATATACTGGGACTTTTATCAGACTCAAGCAGAGCTTTCCACACCTGTGTATCAGGAAGCAAAAGGCAGATAAGCCTGTCTCCTGCCACAGTGTAGTTCTCTCAGAGAGATGGGAGAGGACTCCCCACAGCTGAAGATATACAACTGAATACACTTAAGAGTGATTGGCTCGGAGCCATAGGATTATGGATGATTCTTCTGTCCCCAGCTTCTTCTATGTTTCTAAAATTTCCAAATTTTCTTCTATGAGGATTATTTTTATTCGATAAAATTTAAAAATACCTTAAAATAATGGTGAAGTTTTGACTTGTATACGTCGTGAAATGATTACCACAATCAGTTAAGTGAACATCCATCATCTCATCCAAATATAAAATAAAAGAAAAAGAATGTTCCCCTTTATGATGAGAACTCTTTTGATATACTCTCCTAACAACTTTCATGCATGACAGCAGTGTTAACGGTATTAATCATGTTGTACATCACATTCCTAGGACTTGGGTTATCTTATAACTGGAAGTTTGTACCTTTTGATCACCTTCATTCAATTACTCCCCAACCCCCACCTCTAGTAACTACAAAGCTAATCACTTTTTTTTCGGTGAGTTTGCTTGTTTTTTTGAAGTATAATTGACTGACAATGGTATATTAGTTACTGGTGCACAAATCATTATGCTGTACACCTAAAACATAAATAGTGCTCTACGTCAAAAGCATATCATGACTAAAACCATCACCAGACTCCTAAGATTAATCTAATTATAATGTAGATATATGGGGCTGGGTGTCTATTTGACATTGAAGATGTACCTGCAAGTTGAGGCCGTAGAACTTTGTAAATTTACCCCTTATAGATAAATCTACCTTCCACTAAAACTGGAAGGTAGTATTCCAGACTTTCTAGGCTTATAAACTTTTGCTGTAGAGGTCCACTATTTTTAGAACCTATTCTGGATATGTGGCATATTATTTTACTCTTAAATGCCGGCCAAGATTAAGCTGAGATTCATCTTTGATTAATGACTTGAACAAGAATAAATTATCCCAGTTAGCTTATTACTAACTTCTACCTTATTTCTAACTTGATCAAGAGGCAGGGTGGGGGGGTATCATCGCTGCATATGTGAGCATCACAAGAGGGTTGAGGATGGGATAAAATCTATTTTTATTATTTCTAAAATTGTTTCTGGGCCAAAAATAACATTTTTGAAACAAACGGGTTGTTCTTTACCTCAGTAAAGAGAGTGATTTATTAGCAGCTCCTGTGGCAAGTGAGACCAGGATTTTCTTGCTGCCAATTTTGTATCTGTGGAGGCTATTCACCGCACCAATAGCTTCTTGTAAGTTCTCCATCTGAACCACAGCTTTGAGCTGATAATCTGTGTGGGGGCTGAGCTCAACACTCTTCACCTGCAGTAGTAAAAAGAAAACAGAATGCCCATCTGCTAGAACCGTGTCCTCTTGAAACTGAAGGTCAGTCACTAAGGAATTCGCTTGTGGACTTCAGTGCTGCCATGAGGGAACCTGTCTGAACACCGCACTTCCGCCGACCACAACGGAACAAGCTAGGATGGGTGACCTTCAGGGATGTGACACCAGCCTGGCCGGCCTGTGCTCTGGCACACAGAGCTTTCCAAGGCAGGCTCATGGGCCAAGACACACTGGGTCTTCTCCAGATCCTGCCAAAACTGAGGCAGAGCCAGTTTAAGAACCAGCAAAAGGTGCATTTTTTAGCAACCCGCAACTAAAAAATGAATCAGACACCGTAAGATGAACAAACAAAAACAGCCAACGTCATTTTAGAATCCTGTTTCTGTATTTTAGCAGCTGGAGCTAACTAAAATACATCAGTGTTTTATTTCCCAAAGAGCCACTAAATCCCTGCCAGGGACCACAAGTTCGTCTCTGCCAGGCTTCTCACTCCCTGGGGCTGGGTCCTAAAAACTGAACATACAGCATCAGCATGAGGAGACCCGAGTCAAAAAAGAAGGTGTTCAAACTCGTGAAGCAACACTTACAGCCTGACTGTGGTTGTGTGCGCTGCGTCAAGCACACTCATCTTGAAATGCAGCAAGGGGTGGAACAAAGGCAAGAGAGAGAGTGAAAAGGTTACCTTGCCGTGCCTAGAAAATGCTTCCTGCATGAGCTGCTGCAGCTCCTTCCGGGACAACCTGTAGTCCAGGTTGCTGATCTGGACGTCGACACCATGAGCGAATGGGTCTGGGCAGTCGGCACCAACACTCGAATGTGCAGCGTTGAAAGCAAGCGGGGATGCTCTGTTTAAGAGGTTTGGAGACAGACTCCTGCTTAAAACATATCTAGTGAGGCTTAACAACTGTTTAGAAATGTTTTAAAACTGTTATTCTATTTAGATGTCTATTTACATCATTTAGATTTTGCTTGAAACTACATTAAAAACTGTTTTCCAAAATACAGTTTGGTTCTCAAATGTGCTTTTTCTTATAACATCACACTGATTGGACTCATTGTCAGAAGTACTATCTGTTGACACCCTGATTAACAACAAGAACAAAAATTTTACTTATCATCAAACATTCTTTAGTTGGATTATTTAAAGCTAAAGGCAGAAATTACAGGCAAGGCCGATGAATCCATTTTCCATTTTGGGTATTAAGAATCAGCCTGTGATACTAATGTCAGCCATTTACCCTCTCCCCAGCTCTGAAAAAGCCAGATATTCTTGCTCATATGTTGTGGCTTTTCTCTCTGGGAGGAAAACTTTTACATCAATTTGTAGAGGCCATTTTATAGGTTCAAAGTCACTTTCAATAGTGAGTTTTCACCAACCCAGCATAATAAATACAATGCTAGTAAGAGCTCATGAGACCTAACATGGCCTTATGGCTCCTTCTGTTTTCTGAGCTTCCAGAATTATTCAGAGTAAATTCAGAAAGCTTAAATAAGGAGTTACACAGATGGTTACAGTGGTTTACAGAGAACTTCATTTCCAAACAGCTTCCAATAACTACCCTATGAATAAAAAGAACGAATGCATGTCAGTGTGGGCCTCTTTCTCAGTCCGATGAAGTGATAAGGGCGTAGTAAAGACATCTTAATGTGCCCTCATCACTGGCCAAGGACTCCAGGTCAGGCTTCTCTGACATTGGCTTAGCAAGACTCCCACATGGAGGATGGAGAAAGGCAAGAAGCAATGCCCCCAGATGTTACCTGAGGAAAAGGGAACTGGTAGAAGAACGGTGGAAGCTTTCTCTTTTATTTTTATTACTATGCATAGTTCAGACATTGTCAATTTTTAAAATTTTTACTGGAGAAGTTAGGTTGCTTTACAATGTCATGTTAAGTTTCTACTGTACAGCAAGGTCAGCTATCCCTTATTTTGGATTCCTTCCCATTTGGGTCACCAAGAGCATCGAGTAGAGTTCCTTGTGCTGTACAGAAGGTTCTCATTAGTTACCTATTTTATATGTAGTACTAAGGTTTCTCTTTTAATTATGCACTTCTGTATTGCTTGAATTCTGTTGAATAAACAGATTACTTCATAAGCCCTTCTACTGCATACAACCACTCCAGGGATCAAGACCCACTCACCGAGAAGACCAAGGCTGAGCCGTGAGCAGGGGACTCCCTTGCCTAGACGCGATCAACTTGCTGAAAGCAGATGGGTAGCTCACTTGGAACAGAGTCTCCTCTTTCTCTTTCTTCTCCACTGGAGAACTGGTGACACTGCGGGTGCTGAGGCTCTCTTTCCTGGTGGAGGGAGACATTGCAGCAGGAGGTCATGTGTTTCTCTTCACAGCAAAACAAGCAGCTATGAGGGAGAGTAACAGGACCTACTTGGGATTGGTTTTGTAAACAGATTCTGCCAACCCTGGGGCTTTAAGTGCGGGCGCTGCGGCACTTGAGCTTCGGTGAGGAGGCACCCCCGGCCGCAGGTGGCCTTGCTGGGGCTCACTGCTTCGAGTGCCAGTCTTCGACTCCAGGCGGCACAGCTCCTTAAAAGAGACAAGAGCAAGAGAGTTTAATAGTTGAAGTCTCCAAGATGTGTCAGACCTTGTACAGGAAACACCTGACTTCAAACAGCCTTGAAAATATAGGATAACAAAAAAGTATAGACACACCAAAAGCAGGTGAGCATGTCAAACGGAGAGCCCACGAAAGCAAACCTAGCATAAACTTCAGAAAGCAAGAGGTGTCACAGTTACCTGTAAACTTTTCACGTTGGTGTTTTTGGTAGCAGATCCAGAATTTGCCTGCGACCCTTTCCCAGGTGCGGCTTTGGCACTGGAAGGTGACTCACTTATATCTTTGATGAGGCACAGTTTTGGATTCTTAAGTTTCTTGGGAGACTTCACTTTATCAGCAGTTGAGTTTGAACTCTTGGTTTCACAGAGTTCGCCACTTTTTGGAGTAAATGACACGATTATCCTGTTACCAAAGACATCTTCATTTTCCATTCGCTTCAGAGCCCGTTCCGCGCTGTCTCGGTTTATGAAGCGGAGGATGGCGCTGCAGCCTGTGATGTTCAGCACTTTCCCGCCACAGTTATCAGACAGGCGTCTGAGCCTATTGCTGATGCTCTTGCCGTCTTTGTTGGCTGGTAGGTTATAAACGTAGAGCAGAGTGTGGCACTGTGGACACAGACAAAGTGTTAAAACAGGTGGACTCAGGGGCCCACGCTTAATTACAAAGAACAATGATCTCCAAACTACAGTGACCTCAGGGGAGGGAGAACAGAGATTTCCATGGGAAAGGATACACGTACTTAGACTGCAAAACACAGGGGAAAAAAAGAAGAAATGTATCTAAAATTATCACTCTGGTGAATTAGAAAAAATATGTGGCAAGATTTAATGTTTTGAATAATCAGTTTGTTTTTTTTAATCATAAGGAATAAGGATCTCTACAGTGGGTAACCTCTCACCTAAGATACTACATTTGACTTAAAGGCCTTCCAGATTAAAACAAGGAGTGCCAAACAGAAGCAGAGAAGGAATGTACCTACAGCCAGAAGACATAAGGAATAACAAAAGTGAATTAGGGGTGCAGCTCCAAAGCTTGAACAGGTATTGCCAACTGCAGACCATTCTAAGCATGTGTTTCATCTCGGGCCATGCTCCAATCTCACTGGGTATCAGGGGGTGCAGAGGGACCAGTACTGCAAACACCTGAATCTGGAGGCAATTACGGTGGGACCTCCAGAGGCTTGAACTTTTTTCCAAGGTGCTGACTTCCTCCTCACTAACATGAGGTTGGGTGAGATGATTCCTCAAGTGCTTCCGTAACTCTCAAGTTATTAAAGTATGTTAAAACTGCATTTCACGAATGGGACTACTTACCCTTCTGGACCATCCACGCTACAGCTCCTCTCTATTATTACTAACGTGTGTTAGTCGCTCAGTTGTGACCAACTGTGACCCCAGGGACTGCAGCCCACCAGGCTCCTCTGTCCATGGGATTCTCCAGGCGAGAACACTGGAGTGGGTTGCCATTCCCTTCTCCAGGGGATCTTCCTGACCTGGGGATGGAACTCGAGTCTCCCGCAATGCAGGCGGATTTTTTACCATCTGGTCCACCAGGGAAGCCATATATATTCTCCAAACAGCTTAAACACAAGTTCAGTGTCCTAGTAAACACTTATCCTAAATCAAGACTGTGAGAAACGCTCGTCCTGCTGGAAACACATGCACATTCTCCTATTAAGTGGCTTATCAGGGTGACAGGGGTAGTGCCCATGACTGATTGTGCTCGTACATGGCAGGGTCCGCAACCAGAGAAGACAGGCTCAGAGACCAGCTGGAGCTTCAGGATTAAGTGCTGCAGCTGTACAATCAATCTGCTTATCTGACTCCAACCACACCAAGATATGCACACCATCATCATATTCTTTACCCTTAAAACTTGGGCAAAAATAGTAGTAACTCTCATTCCATTACTGCCATACACCTCACACAAAATACTGCTAACTGGCAAGTGGTTGTCAGTAAGGTGAATCTAAAAGTCAGTTTCCTATATTTTGAAAAATATAAAAGCAAGATTCACACACTGGGTTTCCCTTGTGGTACAATGGATAGGTATCTGCCTGCCAATGCAGGGGATATGAGTTTAATGTCTGGTCCAGGAAGATTTCACATTCCATGGAGCAACTAAGCCTGTGTGCCTCAACCACTGAGTCTGAGTACTGCAACTACTGAAAACTGAGTGCCTAGAGCCTGTGCTCCACAAGAGAAGCCACCACAGTGAGAAGCCCGTGCACTGCAACAAAGAGTAGCCCCCGCTCGCTGCGACTAGAAAAAGCCCATAAGCAGCAACAAAGGCTCAGCACACACACAAAAATTAAAACAAAAAATTAAAACAAAAAAATTCACACATATCAGCTCTCTGTATATTTATAAGAGAATGGAAAGTTTCTAGGCCTATTTCAAAATCTAGCCAGCTTACTACAAAGAACACCCTCACCTGGGCTTGGACACCCATAATGGAGGACTGTCTTGAGTCTTCACAATCTTGACTAGACAACAGAAAGAACAGAAATCCACTTACTGGCATTTTTAGTGGTAACCTGGGAGGCAGGTCAGAAATGAATTCTTCAAATCTGATCAGCTCGTTGGCATGATGCAGCAGTGCTTCTGAGGCCTGGTTTTTATGGACCAAAATTATATGGAAACCATGCCTGTGTCTCAGGTCACTAAGTTCCAATGCGAAATTGACATCAGCTGAAAGACAGGGTACAGCCCACCCCCATCTCCACAGATTAGAAACACTTGACAGACAGGCACCTCTAACACCAGCCACTGAGAACAGCAGGATCGTGTTCAAAGTGGCCCCCCAACCCCTTTTTAGAATAGGAACAAATTTCATATCAGAAGAATTAACATGGTAAGACAATTTTACCACAGACTCATGCTGAACTCCCAAGACACATTACTTTTAGTAGTAAAAAGGAACAAATATTAGTGTTCTGGGGAGCCCCAACTTCACTTGGATTTTTCTTTTAAATAAGCAAAATGGAGCCCAGGACTAAAACAAACAAACAAAATTACATTTTCTTTAATAAACTTGGCCCTGAAAGAATCCTTACTCAAATTCCCTGGAGGAAAATACAGAAATCCATGTAGTTCCTTTTTTTTTTTTTTTAAACAGTTTTCAAAGGTAAGCATAAACACGTCCCATATATTTCAGCATCTTTGGGGGCACATTTTATTTTAACATGTTCTGGCTTCTATGATAGTTCACACATAGAAAGTTTAGCTGAAATTAGCAGATGTTTCTACACTTACTTGACACAAGAACCACAGTGGCGGGAGCAGTGTGAGTATTTGCAAACCTTCGGAGGCTCTGGCGGAGCTTGTCGTCAGCAGCATTCTTTGCAGTAGCATTGATGTGGGCAACAGTTACCTGCATTAATTTATAATAAGGACAAATGAGAAAGGGCTGAGGTTAGAAAATCACTACACATTCTGCCCACATCTTAACAGACAGTTCTTGAGGAACCTTTGATTTCTATTGCCACTTAGGGATGGAAAAAAAAATTACAATCAAATCTCAATAATTTCACATTCAGTTCTCCAGACAAATTAACTGTATTCATTATTATCCCTACTTTCATCTCTAATCTTCTGCTTTTGCACTTCATCCATGCCCCTTTCAGAACAGAAAGTGAAATTTGAAGTTAAATTAGCTTTCTCTAGCATCTTTTGCCAACAACGTGTGGGTGGCAGAGATTTGATATATGATTAAGCTAAGACTCGGGGCTGTGTTTGATGTTATTAGCTTCCAGCTTAAGAGAACAGAGTTTGGGGTCAATCTGGAGTTAAATCCAAGTTCATCCACTTATTGGCCATGTGATCTTAAAAAAGTTGCTTAACCACTTGGGCCCTTTCATTTGTAAATTTCAAATAATAAATCCTATGAGCATCCACAGAGCAGTTATGAAAATCAAAGGAAATGATGCATATGGAATCACTATGCTAGGAAAGCACTAGCTGCAGGTAAGCAGACTTGCTAGAAATCAGACATGATTAAATGATTTCAGGTACTTAAAGCATCTTTCCCTAATTTCTTTTATTTACAAACTTAGCACAAACACATATTATTAATAACAAAATTTCAACTGGAGTTCTTAAAAAAAAAAATCATGTGCTTATTCTTCTACTAAGAAAAAATAAAAAAGAATTTTTATCTACCTGGCAATTATTCAGCTCTTGAATAACTTCTTTGTTTTCTTTACTTATGTCACATACGCAAATGAATTCTGCTTCTCTGTGGCCTTTAAAAAACTTCTCCCGGATTCTCTGTACAACTGCAGTAGCTGAGCGGCCAGAAGGGACTGAGCAGTTTTCAATATCCCAGAAAACCCCAATGGGGGGCAAGTTCTCTAGCATCTGTCCGGCCAGTGCAACTTCTGGTGACCCTTGAGAAATGTGAACATGTTTGATTACACACAGCAAAAAAACAGGTTAAGATATTAAAGATAACAGGTCCTTCCAGGGGCAGGAAAATGAAATTATAGATTGATGTTAAATTTAAGGATGCCAACCTCACTGGCTGGCCCAGTAGACAACCCCAAGTTGCCCAAGTATCTAAGCGTTAATTCCTTTGTCAGGAGAGAACAAATCCAAAGGTCAATTTACTTTAGGCCCACAATCAACCCATCATAAAGTGTGAGCCATCCTCTTGCTGACTGGGTATGCTCCTCAACGCTAATACACAGGTGGCTGGACACTGCCCTCTGGGGCCTGTCGTCATGCTGGGCCCACACCTCATTCAGTGTGGGAGAACAACGAGAGCGACCGGTGAAGGTGTTATAGCCCTTGACTTTCAATGACTTTTAACACTGCAGTAACATCTGATCCAACTTTTGAAAAAACATTTTTAAAAGATAAAATATCACAACAGCTACTTTTGGGGGAAATGATCTTAGGTTTTCAAATACTGGTTTTTTTTGTCAGCCATGTCTAAATACTAATTATGTCTGGGTAACATACAACAAACAAGTGTGATTATGAACCTAAGTTGACACCAAGTCCCTTCCAGCGCTCATTTCTCCTCATATACTTCCCGTTTCTCTAGACACAGCTTCTGACCTCAAATAGCCCCAGCTCAACATAAATGGCAACTGACCTACTGGTCTATAAGGGTAAGAAGATTTTTACCAACAGATGGAAATGGAGACACATACACACGAGTTTTAGAACCACAAGGAATCTTTTAAGGGCAGTCAAATGCAGTGTTAGTATCAGATACTGAGAACTTTAAATATGCATTTTATACAATACTGTCATTTACCAAATTTCGAAGCAGCTTTGCCTAGACTGGTCGCCAATAACAAGGTGGTCTCCTTTCCTGTTCCTTTGGTTCCACAGCCATTACACAGAGGAACAGTAACAGGTGCAGTCTGAGTATTTGGAGGTGGTATATTTGGCCAGACTTTAGCAGCATCAATTATACTATTTCTTGCCGGCTGTTTTTTTAAAATTTTTTAAAAAGAGAAGAAAGTTTCAGATACATTATTTCAGAACTTAAAGAGTTACACATAACAACTGAAAATACATTCTAAGCGTTTCTCCTTTCCACCTGCTAACCTCTGATAAAATGTATTTTCAAATCACCTTTCCCAGAACTACCAAAGCACAAACTCACTTCAAAGTGACCTGAAATGATCAGGGAAGATATTCACACAATTAGACCTTTACATTCTGGGGCATGTGTCTGTTACAGTAGAAACTCGCAGACACACTTCACAAAAAAGGGAAGTTAAGTCTTTACTTGAGCCCCAGGTGTGATAGAGGCCAAATTTCAAGTTCCCTCAATTACTACAAAAGGACAACATGCAGCCATCTATACTACATGAATGGCTCCATGCATCAGGTGAGCATTCGTTTTAAGAAATTCCAGTTGTGCTCCAGCCTTTAAAAACAAGAGAGCATGAGTCTGTGCCAAGCTGGGCTTCCATTTAGGAAACAGATTTATTACATGAGACTCTAAAAGCATGGACTGAATAATTATACTACACTTTTCTGAACAGTCTCTCCCACTGTACCCTCTGCTTTCTTTCTGAACCACAAGAAGTTATGCTGATGGGGAGAAAGCCACATCATGAAAGAGTCTTCAACCCCATACACAAAACCAAGATTGTTTTTCTTTTAAAGATAAAAGTCATTTTATTTTTAAAAAGTCATTCCTCAAACCTTAGCTGCACCCAACATAACAAATAAAAAGATACAAACCTTGTTGAGACAGTCTTCGCAGTAAAGTGAGCCCTTTAAACAAACTGGAGGTACCACATTTAGGTGCAAAGAGTTGGTGCATAAGTGAGGCGTGAGCTCCGACTGTGAAATGTGTTCTTCCAAGTGCCCAGGAGCCCCACTTGTGAAATCAGAACAGGGGAAATAGCCCGCAGAGGAAGAACAGCCCTGGAGAGCCGGAAACTGATGCAGCTTGTGCACGCTACCATGGCACGACTGGAAATGGAGCTTCCCACAACAGGGCAGGTGCTTGCAGGAAGAGAGGTTACTTTCTAGACACATGCTGGGAAAGTCGCTTGCAACGCCGGCCAAGGTGTTCCTAGCTGAGGCATTCTGGAGTGGAGGTGCAGACTGGAAAGCAAGCCCTGACCCTACCTGACACGTGATTGTCCTGGTGCTCTGCGAGTCTAACAGGGCGCCCGGGGGAACCAAGCTACCAGCCCCTCCGCCACTGCCACCACCAAAACGCACTGGCGAAGTGGAAGGGTCATTAGTGCAATGGGCACAGCAGCTTACTTTGGGGACAGTTGAAAGCTGTACTTTAGGTTGCTGAAGAGAGTGGATATCTGGAAGTGGGACTGCTGGGAAAAGTTTAGAGCCAGCATGAAGGGGAGATGGTACATCCTTTAGTTCCACAGCAACTTTCTTGTTCTCCATGTAATCTTTCTGAGGAAAGAAAACAAGAACACAAGTTAATTCTACGAGGCCGGTGATTTGGAGTCACTCACAACTGACTGCATTAAAAACAAACACTGTTCAAACCTTATTTACGTCACTCGGTCATAACCACACAAACGGAACAGCAGCTAAAACCAGGAGTGTTCTTCAGTGGGAGGTGAACACTGAAACAGACAACTAAAATTAAGACTGTGTCCTTCCTGAATTCTAAGAGACTGGGGGAGGAGGTCTGTTCACATATTCAACAAGCCTGGTTAACCATCCATGTCTCACTGGCTTCCCTTTGATAACTTCCCCTTGCCTCTCAGTGTCTTCTGCAGACAAAACAGGTGGTATGAAAAACAACAGTCACAACAGTATTCACTAAAGACAGCTTATGAGCAAAGCACTTTAAGGAAAATACTAAATAGTTCTAGCAGTCAGATCATAGGTGGTTTTATTAAAGTCCTCCGGGGAGAAGATATCAAACACTATGGATGAGGTCGACCATCTGCCCAAGTGGCCCATCCATGAACAGATCTTAAACATGTTACTAATGACATTTAGCAAACCATGGGACATCATGACCTAAAGCCAAAACGCCAATAACTATTTTGTAGCCAGTGGAAAGAATTCGAGTAATAAGGAAACCACCTGGGAAACTGACATAGGAGAAATAGTTTATCATACGTCTCCAACATAGACACTTGAGGCTGGTCCATTTATTAACATTATAGCATAGCCCTGGTATCAGAGACCTGGGTTTGAATGTGATACTAAATAGTTTTATGACCTTGGGTAAGTGACTTAACCTAGTTTCTCCATGCTTCAATCCTGTCATCCTTCAACTGGGAACAGAATGTACCTACTACATTTATGAGAAGGATAAAATGAAATAGTGCACCTCAAGCGCTCAGCAGAGTACCTGGCCACTGAAAGGTGGTGCAGTGGGGTGGGGTGGGGGGTGTCCAACCAATAAACAGCTTTTATTGGCTGAGTGCAGACACAATTAAGATGAACAGGACACTCTGATACAGTGACTGAGACATACTCATCCCTTAGCACATAGAAGGGTCCATCTGGCTGCTAAGATTTCACTCCTTCTGCTGATTGTACACTCACCTGGGAGGGTATATTCATATGGGAGAAGTTTGGACTTTTAAGATTTTTCCTAAAAGGGAGGTAATAGCGATGGTCTGACCAGTCAAAAAGTAGTGTGTTCTACCCTTGTGGTAATTACAATTCAGGCTGGAAATGAACTCACTGGCATTCTGATGGACTTAGATCTGGCTCTCGTGGGCAAGGTTACTCTGAGTCGGTCTTCCTGAGCGTACTCAATTCTGGGTGTCACTGACAAAATCAAGACTCTGCATCTGGAAAGGTGACTGCACTTCTGTGTCAAGTGACTCCTTTAGGCCCCAGATCTGCCACCCTGGACCCCTGCCTGAAGCTGCCAGCCCTCAGTGCAGACTGTCCCTGAACTAAAATACTTCTGAAATAACTCCAGTTACTGATGCCATGCAACAAAGGCAGCTATGTAATGAAAATGTGGAGATGACAGGGAACTGATTTTTTTTAAGTCTGTTATCAATACTCTCATATCAATTCATAATAAAGTCTCATTTCATTCCCAAGTACGAGAAAAAAAAAGGTGATAACATGATACAGCAAATGAAGTCAGATAAAGTCAACATCATTATGAAAACACAAAAAAGGAAGTCCCGGATATATTTAAATATTCAAGAGAAATCCTGAACAGAAAAAGATCATCAACAAGGTCATACAATCTTTCCATGATTTTAAGACACAAAATTCAGAAGGCTACAGTAAAATAAAATCTATTTTGTACTTTCCTCCCATTTTATCCTAAAATGTGGATTGTCATCTTTGGAATCTGTGACTTTAATGAGAAACAAATCTTTCCCAAATTTCAACATCACACCTTTAAAGCATCCAATGTTACTCATTACTGTAAAACACTGTACCCTCACTGAGTCAGGAATTACAATAATGTGCTACAAGAAGTAATACAAGCAGGACACAAGGGAAAACTCAGCACAGACTCCAGGGCGAGAGACTGCCCCAGACCAAAGGGACTGCTCATCTATTTACATAGGGAATTTGCTGTGTCCTTAGTCTTGCACATAGTTACCGTTTGGGGACTAAGTGGCAACGTTTGCTCAGGACGAGAAAAGCAGTTAGAGAATTTCCAAAGCCATGGCTTAGCATCGTTATCTCGTTGAAGCCATCCAACTGTTCTACTGCAGGGGTTCTCAGCTCCGCTTCCTTCCATCATACAGCCATGCGGAGTGGTTCAACATTCTTTCATCTTTCTTTTCTTTCATTCTTCCACCCTGTTAAGAATGAGGTTTCAACGTTATTTATTTGTATAAGCACAGATTTTATTACTGAAATATAAGACAACAACTATATTTACAGCACACTGTTTTTGTTTAGTCACTAAGCTGTGTCCGACTTTTGTGAACCCACAGACTGTAGCCCATCAGGCTCCTCTGTTCCTGGGATTTCCTAGGCAAGAATACTGGAGTGGGTTGCCTTTTCCTTCTCCAGGGGATGTTTCTGACCCAGGAATTCCACCTGTGTCTCTTACATTGCAGGTGCATTCTTTACTTCTGGGCCACAAGGGAAGCACATTTATGGTGCACAGGTCATTTCAAACAGGGCTGATGCAACCAAATCTGGGTGCTTTTAACACTGGGACCAAAGACCGAGTCTTCCATAGGATGTAACAGCCACTCGATAGTGCTACACTTTCCTGATGGAGATGCAAGATTTAGCCACTCATATCCATGATTAGTGATGTGGGAAGGTAAAAATTAATGTAATTGTCTTCCAAGTTTAAAAAATATTATGGTGCAATGGCTCCCAACAAGTCGGATCTTAAGGAACAAAAGTAGAACAGCTATCAAAGGATACTGTAAAAGTGAAAGTGTCAGTCCCTCAGTCCAGCTGGCTCTTTGCAACCCCATGGACTGTAACCTGCCAGACTCCTCAGTCCATGGGATTTTTCCAGGCAAGAATACCGGAGTGAAAAAAAAAAAAAAAAAGAATACCGGAGTGGGTTGCCATATCCTTCTCCAGGGGATCTTTCCGACACAGGGATCAAATCCAGGTCTCCTACACTGGCAGGCAGATGTTTTACCGTCTGAGCCACCAGGAAACGTGGCATCAACGCATATTACAGCTTACTAAAACTGGTAAACTTGGTTGACTATTTATATTTGAATTCTAACTGTATCAACTTGACTTTTTAAAAAAAAATTCATCATCTTCCATTCCCTATGTTTCATAGCTCTTCAAACAAAAATGAACTCTGGATGAGCCCTCTTTCCGGCCATGCCTGAGAGAGGTCACCGCATCTTGGACACCTGTATACTCCCTCCTCTTCACTGAGATGCAGCCAAGGTCCTCCAGCACTGAGTAGACTTTTTCTATATAGTATTTCTTAACTCTTCTTGACTATCCCTCCCTAAAGACACTACTTGGGAGAGTAAAAAAATTAACAGGAGAGAGCACATAATTTGAGTAAAAGAACCACTACATGTCCTCATTCTCAATTATGTAAGATTGTGAAACTGATTTCAGAGCGACTTATCTCTGTGTCTTTGATATTGAGTATGGAAGGTCCAAATTAAGTGACCTCTGCGGACTCTGAGTTTGATTCAGGTACAGAACAAATCGAACCAACCTCTCAGCTTGCTTATTATGAAAGTAGAATCTGCTATGCCACCAAAAATCTAACAGACACATTTCAAGTCCCAGATGTGCTGTATCTACTCCAGAGCAACACTCTACAAGTCTTTAAACAGTACAGTAAAAGCAGATGCAATCAATAGCAGCCACTGGGCGTGGAGGCAGCCTGCCAGTGATAAGGATGACTGAACCTCATTTCCAAGCTCTCGTCACCAAACCCCAACCACCACCTCCTCTTACCGACAATGGCTATTTTGAGGTCATTAATTTATCTTTCAGAAATTTCTGGGCATATGGAAAAGAATTTCCTTTAGCTCTTTCTCTGATAAGATTTTCTTATCAAGAGATTTAAACATTTACATAGTAGGGTGAGGGAAGAGAAGTCACTACTATAAGCACTATGTCCTTATAAGCACTGTGTCTAAGCTATAGGAAAACAGATCACATAAAACAGGGGGGAGGCAAACTACGGCCTAAAATTATAGCTCAAACCAGCCCACTGCTTGTATTTAAATGGCCTGCGAACTAAGAATATAGTTCACATTTTTTAATCCTTGGGGAAAAATCAAGCGAATAATTATATTTTGTGGCAAAGTTATATGAAATTCAGATTTCGGCGTCTATGAATAGTTTTGAGACACAGCCATGTTTATTTAAGTTCTATGGCTGTGTTTGCACTACAACTGCGGGGTTGATTCTCTGCAATAGAGACTACACAGCCCACAGAGCCAAAAATATTTACAATTTGGTCCTTATGTGGAAATTACAAAACTTCTTCAGTTTTATTTTCTTCCTCTGTCAAATTTGCCATAATTTCTCCCCTGTCCACTTCACAGCATTACTGTGGAATAAAGAAAACCAGATAAAGGACCCCACCATCTGTTTGTCTTCATTACCATATGGCCTGTGCCAAGCACAGCCTTCTACATAGTATATATACTAAGTAAATATTTATCGAATGAAGGAATGAATAAAGCAGATATTCATCTACAAAACCCAGAGCTAATCTGGAGACAGAGATGAAGTTACTGCAACAATGGTAATAAACTAAGGTACTTGTCCTTTTTGTCAAATACAGACCACACATCCCCTAACAATCTCCTCTCTAGGGCCTAAGAATTTGGGATATTCATGATACACACAACTTCGACATGCTCTCTCTCGTTTCTTCAAGGCGAATTCTGAGAGGAAGCTAACTAAAACATATTTCTTTTAAGATCATTTATTTCCTCATTCAGCAAACGTTTACTTAGTATCTGCTATGTAGTAGGCTTGTGCTTGGCACAAGGGATACAATGATGGAAACAACCAGAAAATGCCATCCATTCATGTCATCTTTTTTCCCCACAGTAAATGTGTGTCAAAGCCAAGGGAAAAATCGGCCACTTTTTTAATGAGGAAAAAGCGGCTTGCTTTCTTGGTGGCTCAGCAGTAAAGAATCTGCATGCCAATGTAGGAGACACTGGTTCAATCCCTGGGTCAGGAAGATCCCCTGAAGAAGGAAATGGCAACCCACTGCCATGTTCTTGCCTGGGAAATACCACGGAGAGATAAGCCTGGCTATAGTCCATGGGGTCACAAAAGAGTCAGACACAACTTACTGTCTGAACAACAACAGAGGCTTAATGAAGTTTTGGAATTTGCCCCAAATCACACAATTATTAATAGAAAACGGACAGAACCAGGCTTATCCACTGCTTCCCACACAACCAAGGTACCTTTGGTATCCTCTAATGCAAGCAAAAGAAAGTAAACTATATGAGTACAAATGTGCACCCAGAAATTTTCCTAAATGCTCCTGGGAATGATAAGTAATTTGGTCATAGCAACTTGGGGGTCAAAGCAACTTCTGTTTCGTCATTTGAGTGAGTGTCTCACTCCCGCCATTATCTCTCAGTCTTCAAGGAATTCAGATCGTGCTTGAGAGCAGACCGTGACATCAGGCTGTCCTCCTATTAATCCTCAATTCTGTTGCTTCCCATCTGTGCAGATCTGGACAACACACAACAAGTTCTCTGAACCTCAGATCCCAGGTGTAAAATAGGCCTGATAAGAGCAGCACCTCCATAGGATTAAACGACACCAACGAAGCAGAAAACTTAGCAATGGCCTTCTCTCCACACCTAGTCTAGTCCTCAACACCCAGTATTACCCATCCCATCCCTGAGTTTTTCTGTTGCTTTTCACAGCTCTTCTTTTTAAAATTATCTTATTTGCTTGCTTTTATTATGTCTCCCTCACTTAAATATAAACTCCAGGATAGCACTGACTTATGGATCATGGGGTTTTTTTTTTAAATTCATTATTGTATCTCCTGCACCTAGAACACTGTCTGGTACACATCAGTAATTCTTGAATGAAGAGTTTAATAAACGTCTAGGACGACAATTTAGGTTTCAACTTCCCTGTATGCAAAACAGAATATTTATACTCAGAGATGTTGGAAAGTGCAAACGATGTAACTGGGAAACTCTAGATAGTATAAGAAAGGTGCCACGGAAACTAAAAAGTGTCACAGTGCCACAATACAATCTGCGGGAGTGACTCAACCCTAAGACAACTCAGTGCTCTAGGTCAAGCCAAAGGCTGCCCTCTAGGGAGTGTTGATAGACCGAGGAGGGTGCAAAACGTTAGAGATGGTTGCAAAAACACTAGCCCTTCTCTTTCTCTCTTAAACTGCCAAAAGTACACACTCCTCTAGAAAGGCTGCTCTCCACACCTGGAAGGGCCCTCAAAGGAGAAATGAGACAAGTGTAGTCAGGGAGCCAAACACCCTCAAAAGGCAGCAGCAACGCTTCAATGACAGTCGTGAACTGACCAGAAAGGGAGGCAACTCGAATCTCTGGCGGGGGCCTGACGGGTGGGTCCCATGGCTTCTCCTCAGTCTAGCCAACCTCCCCCACCCCCGCTGGCAATAGGCAGGAGGGGACACNGGGGGGGGGCGGTGTTTTGGGTTTTTTGGCTGCACATTCTTTACTTTTATTTGAAATTATATATATGTATTTTTTACGTAGACAAAACAGACGTTTCTGCAACTGTCAGCTGTTCACTATTTCCTGTTGCAAATTAGGAGAAAAAGAACGTATTTAAATCTAGACATAGTTTAGGATGCAGTAGTCGAATGCAGTGTAAAACTTTATTTCTGAAGTTTGCTAAGAAACAGGTTAACCTTGCAAAGGGATCAGTAGGTAAAAAATGGCCAAAAGAGAACTTTTTTCTCTCTTTAGTATGCGATGTGAGGCAACCTCATTAGGCAATCCACGTTCAGTGGGGGAGATTTCAGGGGAAGCTAATACATCCTTGTAGACTTTTTTTTGTAGATAGGCATTGTGGAGGGCAAGATCAAACAAGTAGCTGAGGAACGCTTTGTACTGGTAGTCCATTTTCCAGAAGGCTGATGACAAGTTCACACATCATCTGCCTGCTCAGGTATTTATTACTGCTGAGTAAATCTGTATTGTGTCTGTGTGTGGGGAGCATTCTCCAAGTGGGATTTAGGACAGAAGAAAAACAACTCTGTTTCTAGTGTTTTTTTCACAGTACCCTAAATTCGCTTCTCAAAGAGGTATTTTTTCCTTCCTTTTCATTGTTTCTAGTATCTCCGAATACAGATAGTATTGACTAAAAACATAAAAGGAAGAAAAATAATTGTGAAATTTTTAATTACTTAAAAAAAAAAGAGTTAGCCGTAAAATAAAGAGCAGACACGTGTCTGACATTGCCAGAGCTGTGCCTGCTGTTAACAGGTAAATAAAATAGAGTAAATAAAAACAAAATTACAAATAGTTTTTGAAGATATGATTCTTTATTATTTCCTATAGAAAACTAGCATAAACTACACTCACTCTTGGAAACACAATTATGCATCAACATGTAATTTGATGTTTGTGAAAGGGTGTGGTTTTTTTTTAACATTTTTCTTAAGATAGGTTTTCTCGAGCATAACCTCTGTGAATCTATTTCTTTGCTGGGCAAATTCTTAAGAATACCTCTCAGTTACCTGCTCTGTCCATATTTTAATCTTTATGAAACCAAGACTAAGATTTATTTTTGTGCAACTTAAATGGCTGTTACATTCAGTCCAGCTCCTAAATTAATCTAGCTGCCACAAAAGGCATTTCTCCTCCAGCTACTTCTACATTATGGTTAGTGTTTTGAAATGATAGATTATGATGGAAGGATTTAAGCAAGAGAAACCCAGCTTTCTGCTCATTAATATCTGAATGCTCCAAGGAAAAGAAATTGAACAAAGAGAACAAAGTTTTTAAGTACACCAAAATTTTGCTTTCATTTTTTTCAAGGTTTTACGCAATAACAAACCCGTTTATCTAAACATATTCCTGGGAGAAGTTTAATGATAATCATTTCAATGTCTTCTTCCTTTTATTTTTAATGGAAAAATGAAGAAAATTTAAAACCAAGTAGTTTAAAGGATAATGTCATTTAGTCAGTACTGATAAGGTCATCAACGTGTGTTTCAGTTTATGTTAACTGGTTGGGGGGGACGGTGATTATTCTCTTCCAGAAACCTCACAGAATGGTGAGGTTCTGGAAAGGGCAGAGCAAAAGTGACAAGAGGATGCAAATCATTTATTAGCACTGGGGCCAGGATGGATGTTTCCTAAAAGACATTTTGATACCTTCCTTAACCCCGTTGATGTAGGTGGTAGATCCCTTTTGTGTCTCTGAGCTTCTCTCAGGAACTAGCAAGGAGTCAAAGAAGAATTAGGGCTTTTCTGGTGCCTCAGAGGTAAAAGAATCTGCCTGCAGTGCAGGAGACCCCAAGACACAGGTTCCATCCCTGGGTCTGGAAGACCCCTTGGAGAAGGAAAAGGCAACCTACTCCAATATTCTTGCCTGGAGAATCCCAGGGACAGAGGAGCCTGGTGGGCTACAGCCCTTAGGGTTGCTAAAGAGGTGGAAGTGACTGAGTGACTAAACAACCAAGAGGAATTCAAGGCCATTCTTAACTATGGTGGGGATACAGGAGAGATTCCATGTCTGGTTGGAGGCCTCAAAGTAGCTAAGATCTCTCTGCCTCCAGTATCCTGACAAGGAACACTGGTTAGGAGTCAAACATACCCAGCTTTACAGCCTGACTTGTTTACTAATTGTGAGACCTTGGGCAATGCATTTAAACTTCCTACACTTTTGCTTTCTTATCTTTAAAATGAAGACAATAAAAGTTCTTTCCTGTGGTTCCCATCATCTGGGTCTCAGCTCCATTGTAACCTGGTATAGTGGCCTTCCCTGACTTTCTATCTGAAGGGACCTCTCCCAGACCCTTTCTATTACATGACCTTGCTTTATTCATAGCACTAATTAGCATCTGAAATTATTTCACATTTTCTCTTTGCTGATTTAGTATCCTTTCTTGCTACCTCAAGCCCTTTGAAGACAGGTGTCTTGTCTGACATTTATTGTGCCATAAGTGAGTGCTCAGTAAAAATTTATAAACCTACTTGGTGAACAAGTAGGACTGCTATGAAACCCACATCAAGAAATTAGTATTATGCCTGACACAGATGGTGGTGGTTTGGTCACAAAGTGGTGTCTGTCGCTTGCCACCCGTGGACTGTAGCCCATCAGGCTTCTCTGCCCATTGGATTTCCCAGGCAAGAGTACTGGAGCAGGTTGCCATTTCCTTCTCCAAGGGATCTTCCCCACCCAGGAATTGAACCTGGGTCTCCTGCACTGCAGACAGATAGGGACCAGTAAAAAAAAAAAATCATGATCACTACCTGCATCTTTTTGTTGTTCGGTTGCTCAGTTGTGTCCGACTCTTTGCCACCCCGTGGACTGCAGAATGCCAGACTTCCCTGTCCTTCACTATAGTTTGCTCAACCTCATGTCCATTGAGTCGATAGTACTCTCCAACCATCTCATCCTCTGTTGCCCCCTTCTACTCCTGCATAGATTGTACTTAACTATGTGCTGAGGCACTGTCCTAAACGTTTTACAGATGCTAAGTGAACTCATTTCATCTCTGCATAATCCTAGAGGTAAATCCTATCACAAATCCCATTTTATAGATGAGGAAAATAAATCACAGACCGTTAACTTGCCCTAACCAAATGAGTCAATCCTAAAGGAAATCAGTCCCGAATGTTTACTGGAAGGACTGATGCTGAAGCTGAAGCATCAATATTTTTGCCACCTAATGTGAAGAACTGATTCATTGAAAAAGACCCTGATGCTGGAAAAGGCTGAATGCAGAAGGAAAAGGGGACGACAGAGGATGAGATGATTGGATGGCATCACTGAGTCAATGGACATGAGTTTGAGTGAACTCCAGGAGTTGGTGATGGACAGGAGGCCTAAAGTGCTGCAGTCCATGGGGTCGCATCGTGACTGAGCCACTGAACTGACTGAACTTGCTCAAGATCATACAGCTACTAAGGGGCGGAGCTAGGATTCAAGGCCAGGCTCCAAAACAAATTCCTATAAAAGAGTTTTGCTGCCTTTGCAGAAGATAATGATGTCGAAATTTTTATACTGGTTGTAAAGTTTTGGGAAGGACCTGGGACATTGCTTACTCTAAGCGGACGTAGATCTTTGTTCCTCTATCTACTTCGGAGGAAATCCAAGAACAGGAAAACGCAATCGGGGTCAGGGGCAGGGAGTCATATTTTCTTGAGGTGGCCCGCAAGTCCAAGCCCGTTCCCCCCGCGCCCCCCTCCCCGCCCCGGTGTCTAGGGAGCAGCCGGGAGCCTCCAAGCCCGGCCAGAATCCTGCCCAGCAGCGAGAGCCTCCCAGAACCCCTCCCGCCAGCCCGCCTAGGGCCGCCGCGTGGCCGCGCCGCGCCCGGGACCTGGGGAAAAAAGTTTCCAAAAGGCGCTGCTCGGCGCTGATTGGCCGCGGGGGANAAAAGGGCCTTCTGCTGTTCCTCGAACACTAGGGCTTCCTTCCCACCTCAAGGCCTTTGCATCTGTTGGGCTCCTGCCTGCCACACTGTTATCCTGACCCATAATCAACCTGCTTACCTCAGGCCTCCTCAGAAAGATCATTCCACATGCCTCTCTCGGTACCCTTAGCCCTGTAGCCGCCTCTCTTAGGAGCTGTGTTTTCCTTTCTTGAACTTGACATCATGTGATACACCATACGCTGCCTGTTTGCTTGTGTGTTTGGGTTCTCATTGTCTGTCTCCCGTTGAGACCGCAAGCTCCTGAATGGCAGGGACTCTCTGTCCTGTGCACTGCACTGCCACAATCCCCTGTGCCCGGCACATCATTAGTGCTCTGTAAATATGTAAGGGAAGGAAGGAGGGAAGGAGAGAGAAAGAAAGAATTTCCTTTCACATCAAGGAAAGCGAGGGCAACCACCCTGCTCCCAAGAACTGATCAGCAGGCACCCTTGGTGGGTGCAGGCCTCTCCCTGACCAGCTGAGATACAACAAGCTCAGGGTCTGGAAGGTCTGAGCTCTGGGCACCCAGCCTTCTCCCCTGGGCAGTGGCTTCTCCCCTGATGACTGCCACCAACTGCAGTGTCTGCAGTGTGACCTCTGACCCCGGCCTCTCCCAGTCCTGTCATCTTCCCAAACTTCCAAATGGCATTGGGCACTGGAGGAATAGTGTAAACAGCTTGGAGATGACCAACCATGGTCCAGTCCTGGGACTGATTTCAGGATAGAATCTTTGACTCTTCAGAATTCTCCCACTATTTTCCAGTTCACAGTTGAAGGAATTTGTAACACGAGTTTGCGGAATGAGTTTATTACCCTCTCTGAGCCTCTGTTTCCCCACCTGGCAAACGAAGCTGGGAACACCTGCCTGGAAGAGTGCTTTGCATGTGTGTGTGTGCACACTCAGTTGTGTCTGACGTTTTGCAACCCCATGGACTGTAGCCTGCCAAGCTCCTCTCTCCACGGAACTTTCCAGGCAAAAATACTGGAGCAGGTTGCCATTTTCTCCTCCAGAAATCTTACCGACCCAGGGATCGAACCAATGTCTCTGTGTCTCCTGCAATGGCAAGTGGGTTCTTTACCAGCTGAGCCACCAGGGCAGGAGTCAAATAGAACTCATGGGAAGTAGCAGCACAGTGCCAGGCACACGGGGCATAGGAGAGGCTCCACAAACATCCACCCTTGTATTATTACTTTTGTCGTTGTTGTTACTTTTTTAATTGAGGTATTATATACCTACAATAAAGTGTACAATTTGGTGGTCTCTTACCGCTGCACACACCACCCACATCAAATTGCAGACCATTTCCTCCCTTCACACACTGAGAAGTAAGTCACTTCCTGACCTCCCGGGCTTAGATTCATTTTGCCGCTTCTTGAACCTCATGTCCATGGAATTGCACAGTATGTATTTTGTGTCTGGCTTCTTTGGCTCACACTGGGTCTGTGTGACCCTGTGGTCAACTTTGAGGGTTGTGATTTCATTTTGATGATTTTTCCTGCGATGTTGGAGAAGGCAATGGCAACCCACTCAAGTGTTCTTGCCTGGAGAATCCCAAGGACGACAGAGCCTAGAGGGCTGCTGTCTATGGAGTCACACAGAGTCAGACATGACTGAGGCAGCTTAGCAGCAGCAGCAGCCTGCTATGCTATCTGCACCGTGGCCCCCACCTGGAGTGTCCACATTAGTGCCTGTCCCAGCCACCTTTGAAGAAAGAAGCCAAGATTCACCACTTTTGTTTCAGGTTTTGAATTTACTTTGTTAATGTTCCTTTGGCAATTTCAAACTCACATCGTCTTACAGTTACTTAAAACATGCCTTTTACATCAAAAGGCAGTATTTCTCAGGGAGCCAAGAGAGTCCTAGAAGTGACAATTAACAAGTAACACGAGAAGGACATAATTAAGCCCCGATTGCCAGGTCCCAGGAGCCTTGGTTGGGAGGGAAGGGAGCTCAATGGGGCAAGGAGGAAGAGCCTGGAGCGGGTGAATCTGACAACTTGATGTGACTCGGATGGGCCAGGGAGGGTGTGAGGGGGTGGGTTGTGTGAGCAAGAGGAAGACAAGAATTAATGAGAAATAGAAAATAATTTAACAGGACAGCAAGTCCCTGGAGATGAATTCCTTCTCCAAACGTCTCATTTTTCCAAGGGAGATGAGGAAAGTCTATGGCAGAATGGCCGACGACAAGAATTTCATTTCCCTGATGCTATTCAGATTCCGAATGTGATCGATAAAAGTACAATTAGTGCCCCAGATGGCATCAGATGTTTTTAACCTTTAGGCAGTAGCCACATGCATATTAAGGTCCTACCTCCTCCACGCCCTCTGTCATATGGGCAGGATAAGTCATCGCCACATTTGACATTTGATGCTATAATTTTAACATACTTTTTTAAAATTCAGATAAAGATTATTTCAATTTTTTAAAGCTGAGAACCAGATGTAATTGCCTTGCTCTGGACTTTAGATCTAAATCATTCTGCCAACTCATCCTGTAGTTATTAAGGACTTTATCATTGAAATGTGTACTGCATACACTGCAGGTTAGAATGCCCCAGAGGCCTGGGAGTAAACTTTTTTCCTACCATAAGGAATGACTTTTAATATAGAAACCATGAAAGCTTAGCTTAGTAAATTGTTCAATCAATTAATTAATCCATCAACAAATCTGGGTGCCTACAGTATGTCCAAAATATTGTGTTCCCTGCACCAAACAGCTTTCCATTGAAATGGTAGATGATAAGTTACAGACTTAGAACTCTCTGTAGCTTGGGGCCTAAAACTGGGTATACAGTGGTGCTCAAATGTTTGCTGAAATAATCGTAGAGTGAACAGTAGTGGGAAACACAAAGAGGCACTGGACCAGCTGGACCTACTACCGTCGATGGGTCAACATCTCCCCCGCTCCCCTCCGATTTCTGCTGCAACCAGGGGAGGCTGTAGTCACAGGGTGGGAGTGGGGGAAGAGGGTGACAGGGCTCACAGACTTGAAGGACAAGCTGCTCTGCTCTCCCCTTACTACCTTGGGACCTGCTCTGAAGGGGATCCACTCAGCCTGCAAACTTCTGCATACCAGAAATGCAAGGAGGTAGAACTCTGATGGGCAACCTGGCCCACGGGGCGGGGAGCAAGTCGATAAGTGCCCCCAGTGTCCATCCTGACAAACAGATCCTGGAGGTGCTCTGTACACTTCACAGAGGACCAGCAAACCACGCCCCTGGTGCCTCAATAACGCACCTTTCTGTTGACTTTTCCTCCATCCCCATTTCCCATCTGCCTTAATCCTATTTCCTATGGTGGTGGCTCAGTTGCTTAAGTTGTGTCCAACTCTTGCAACCCCATAGACTGTAGCCTGCCAGGCTCCTCTGTCCATGGGATTCTCCAGGCAANCCCCGCTGCCACCCTCGGCGGAGGCCTCTTTCCAAAAACCAACCCCCCTCCTTGGCACTCCCCTCCCTTTGGGAACGTGTTTGGAACGGTCTTGTTCCCTCCGCCTTTCTCAGATCTCTGCTGCAGGACGGTTCAGATTTCCCCTGACAGCACTTTGGGGAAGGGTTGAATAAAGGATGAAAACGCTTCTTCTAGAGCTTGAATGCGGTGACTGGGCTTACCTGCCTCTCTGAGGTCATAGGAAACCCCTCTGGACACTGCTTTTTGGGGGAAACCTAAGGTTATCTTCTCCAGCCCTCTCAAGTTCATTGTCTCCTGAGGGCTTGACCTTCCCTGATTTCTTGGTCCAGGGTTTGTACCTGGCTGTGACTCTCTCTACTTGTAAGTCCCTTTAAATTCCTTTCTAAAGAAATGGCCTATGCAGCCTGTGCTGTACAGAAATTTCCGATTTTCTCTGTGAGTTTTGTTGATGTATTCTAGGAAAGGATAGCATTGTAGGATGTGTGTGTGTGTGTGTGTGTGTGTGTGTGTGTGTGTGAGTGAGTCGCTTGTATATGCTGCATGCTAAGGTCGCTTCGGTTGTGTCCACATCTTTGCGACCTGATGGACTGTACCCCACCAGGCTCCTTTGTCCATGGGATTCTCCAGGCAAGAATACTGGAGTGGGTTGCCATTTCCTTCTCCAGGGGATTTTCCCAACCCAGCATCCACCCCAGCCAGGTCTCCCACATTGCAGGCGGATTCTTTACCATCTGAGCCGCGGGGGAAGCATAGGATGTGGGTAGGGTCCTTTGAACTTACCTTGTAGCTCAGACGGTAAAGGATCTGTCTGCAATGCGGGAGACCTGGGTTTGATCCCTGGGTCGTAGTCCTGGGACTTTCAGAGCCACTTATTATCTAATATCTGACCGGTCCTGACCTCCCCACCTCCACCATGGTTATTTTACCACTTTTGAAACTTAAATTTTTCCTCTTGGTGTGTCTTTTGTGTCAGATTAGATGCAGATGATCCATGCTCCTAAAGTGTCAGAGGCCTCTTTTGGGTGTGTTCTATCCCATTTTGGATAATAGTTTCTTGACTTCGCTTATTCTGTTAGGATGTTATTTTTGTTTCTGGAGTGTGTTCTTTTGGTTTAGAACGTGTGAGGCCAGAGAGGTTGCACTCCCTTTGCTCACAAGATAATTCCCTAACAGGACCGTGCTGGCAGACAGAAAGTTTGTGTCTGCAACTGGTACAATGTTTGCACCGAGTGCTGGTTTAGGTACTTTGGGTCTGCCATGCTCAGCAGTGCCTAGTACTTAGTAGGTGTTGGGAAATGTTTGGAAAGGAATGGAGGAGAATACACCATTGTAGGAAAAGCTCCCTCTCTGGCCTCTTGGTTCAGTAGCATAAAATTCTCCTTGGACAGTAGCTTTCTGGGTTTTTTGTTGTTGTTCACGCTTAAGCTCCTTAAGATTTCAAAAGCAATATATGCTTATTGTAAAAAACATTTATTGTAGTAGGTGTCAGGAACAAGTTCTCATCTTAGTGTCTGCCTTACTCTCTTTCTGGTACCTCCTTCCAGATCCTTTCTGTTTATGTACACAGCGGAAGGTATATTTGCAAACAAAAATGGCACTTTTTTTTTTTTTACACTTTAAACTTTTTTTTTTTTTTTTTGCATTGGAGTACAGCCAGTTAACAGCATTGTGGTAGTCTCAGGTGAACAGCGAAGGGACTCAGCCATACATATCCATGTGTCCACTCTCCCCAAACCCCCTTCTTATCCAGGCTGCCACATAACATTGAGCAGAGTTCCCTGTGCTACACACTAGAAAAATGGCGCTTTCTTAACATAAACTTTCTTCTGTATCATTACTCTTAATTCTTAACTGCACAGTTTTCCAATCAGTCTTCAGTTAAGTTTCTCCAGCTCTCCCTCATCATTACCCTCAGCGATGGTGTATACCCTTGAGCATAGTCCTTGCATGCCTGCTGAGGTTTTTTTTGTGGGTAGATCATTTCAGACTTTGAAAGCACCGAGACAGAAGTCAGACTTGCTGACTCTTGACTGATTTTGCCCCAGTGATGTCACTTATGCAAAATGTAAAGCCTGCATCATAAAGTGGAAGCTGTGGGAGCCTGTGCTGGCCTTTGGCAGCTTCTTTCTCCCCCTCTCCCCTGTGTTTTGATTGGGAAGGAGTGTGGTTGGGGTGGAGAAGTTCATTCCTGATAATTTGTAGGTGTGGATTGCTCCTGACCAGCTGTGCTGGCTTTCTTTACTCAGAGGAGAGCTGAGAAAGACTGCTTTGTCTTTTCAAGAGTTTTGAAATCAAAGGTGTGTGTCTCAAGTATGTTTTCAGACTTTCCTAATAAGTTTGATCATGAAAAACATGCCAAAAAAAAAAAAGCTTGCTGAAACGCTTTTGTGAGAGTAACAGATCTAAGTTATCCAGAACAGAAAATAAATACCTCTGGGACCACTAGATCCCAGTTTGTGCTTGCATGCTGTAGCACATACACTTGAGGTGCCAGCGAGTTTGCCCACAGAGCTGCTGGGACAGGATGCGGCAGGATGGTGTATTGAGAATGCAAGTTAGCAAGCTCAGTCTCTTGACACAGATGCAATAAATGCATGCAGTATCCAGCTTGAAGACAGTGGGTATAAAGTTGTGTATGCTATGATGACGCACTGACACCTGCCTGTTAAAAGACCACTTGGCTCAAAAACTGAATCTGACTTCTATACAGTTTTATCGGCAACCCCAAAGAGACCTTGAGTTTGAATTCAAAGTCTCCCTCGCACTTGGCTCTGGTTTGCCCCTCTCACTCCTTTGCATCTATGGAGATGGCCAAGACATGTAATGTTTCTGCTCCAGCTTCCCAAGAAGCCCAGTGATTGCCTTACCAATCCATGGGTCAGGAAGAGGCCCTGGAGGAGGTCATGGCAACCCACTCCAGTATTCTTGCCTGGAGAATCCCATGGACAGAGGAGCCTGGTGGGCTACAGTCCATAGGATCAGAAAGAGTTACACACAATTGAAGTGCCTTAGCATGTGCACAGACACACACACACTCTCTCTCTCTCTCTCCAGCATCTTAGAGGTAAACAGAAAGGGTCAAGCTGTTTGGAAATGACGTATTAAATGCCTAACACACCACAAACAGAAGGTGATGATAAACTTGAGTAAAAATGCTGGGAAAGGGGAACCTTTGCCAGTCATCTTGCCTGCTGTCTGTGGCAGACAAGAATGCACATTAGAACTTTTCTGAGATATTTTCAAGTGGAAAAAAAGAAAGGTTTCGATTTTTAAGTGTGGTGTTTCATAAGAAAGTGAAGTTGAGCTGTTGTTTCTTTCCTCTTAGCCCTGAGCATCATCGTCTTCTTCCCTAAGGGGTGTTTTTAAAATGCAGGGGTTGTAATTAGAGCCACAGTGGAAGTGCCTCCTAAAACAGTTCAACTTCATTTCTTTACTGAGGCTTAAGTTCTAAGCCTCGCTGGCCATGATAACAGCGCCCTTTTCTGAAACTCATCTTTGGTAAGGCTGCAGTATGAAGGTTATTAAAACTCTAGTAACTGTACTGAATATTCCTTATCATGAAAACCTGGGAAGTGGGTAGTTTCCAACATGACACCCTGTCCTTCAGCCCCTTCCCATCAAGGAGATGCCACTCGGGTGCTGAGCAAGAAAGGTTTTTTCCCATCCTATTAAGTCCCTTTCTCGGCCATTTGGCTAAGATCAGGTGTGTATGGTGGCTTCCCAGGTGGCATAGTGGTAAAGAATCTGCCTGCTGATATAGAAGACTCAAGAAACAGAATCGATCCCTGAGTCGGGAAGATCTGGAGGAGGAAATGGGAAACCACTCAGTATTCTTGACTGGAGAATCCCATGGACAGAGGAGCCTGGCAGGGCCATAGTCCATGGGGTTGCAAAGAGTCAGACATGACTGAGTGACTGAGCACGCAGATACACATTAAGTATCCTAGGGATTTATAAAAACTAGCCTTCAGAGGGTCTCTTGCTTCTTTTCCTTAATCTCACATCCCCTTCCAGTGAGTGGTCAGCCTCTATGTTGCCCTGTGTTCTTTCCTTCCGCAAGCATTTATTGAATGCCTGTTATATGCCAGACACTGTTCATGGCATTGGGAATTTAGAAAAAAAGAAAAACGATGGTGAGAGTCCCTGTGTTCAAAACTGATATTCCAGTTATTGCTGTTCAGTTGTTCAGTTGTGTCCGACTCTTTGCAAACCCAATGGACTGCACCATGCCAGGCTTCCCTGTCCTTCATCATCTGGAGCTTTTTCAAACTCATGTCCATTGAGTCAGTGATGCCATCCAACCATCTCATCCTCTGTCGTCCCCTTCTCCTCCCGCCTTCAATCTTTCCCAACATCAGGGTCTTTGCTAATTAGTCAGCTCTTTGCATCAGGTGGCCAAAGTATTGGAGCTTCAGCATCAGTCCTTCCAATGAATATTCAGGACTGATTTCCTTCAAGATTGACCAGTTTGATCTCCTTGCAGTCCAAGGGATTTTACTCCAACACCACAGTTGAAAAGCATCAGTTCTTTGGCAATCAGCCTTCTTTATAGTCCAACTCTCACATATGTACGTGACTATTGGAAAAACCATAGCTTTGACTAGATGGACCTTTGTCGGCAAAGTAATGTTTCTGCTTTTTAATATGCTGTCTAGATTTGTCATAGCTTTTCTTCCAAGGAGCATCTTTTAATTTCATGTCTGCAGTCACCATCTGCAGTGATTTTGGAGCCCAAGAAAATAAAGTCTGTCACTGTTTCTTTTGTTTTCCCTTCTACTTGCCATGAAGTGATGGGACCAGATGTCGTGATTTTAGTTTTCTAAATGTTGAGTTTTAAGTCAGCTTTTTNGGACCTTTGTCGGCAAAGTAATGTTTCTGCTTTTTAATATGCTGTCTAGATTTGTCATAGCTTTTCTTCCAAGGAGCATCTTTTAATTTCATGTCTGCAGTCACCATCTGCAGTGATTTTGGAGCCCAAGAAAATAAAGTCTGTCATTGTTTCCATTGTTTCCCCTTCTATTTTCCATGAAGTGATGGGACCAGATGCCATGATCTGCATTTTTTGAATGTTGAGTTTTAAGCCAACTTTTTCAGATAAAACAGAAACACAACTCATACAGTGATGAAATAAAATGAAGCAGGGATTAATGTGGCAGTGAAGGGCTGGAGGAGGTATTTGGTGGGATCTTCAGAGAAGGTCTTTCTAGGGAAGACAGTTCAGCTGAGGTCTGAATGGCAAGAAGGGACTCTGCGGGCAGATATCTAAAGGAGGAGCATTCCAGGCAGAGAGAACAGCCAGTGCAAAGGCCCTGAAGTGGGAGCATGCTTGGTATGTTCAAGGAACAGAAAGAAGGCTGTGTGACTGCAGTGTAAGCAGGGGAGGAGCAGGGCTGTAGGAAATGTTTAGAGAAGTAGGCAGGGACTCATGATGATGAACTTGAATATCAAACAGCAGGAAAAGTCAGTGTACATTCATTGTTCCTGGTTCCTGACTTTCTCACCCTCCTGTACGCAGAGTTCCCCCGATGCGGTTGAGCCTGTCCACACAGTCATCAATGGCCACATGGCACTCAGTCATGATTGCGTGGGCTCTGGGCTCTTAACACTGTAGACATTTGTCTGGTGACCTCATACTAGATGAGCTCTGGGCTCATTAGAGCTTGTGGCTTGAGCAGGGATTACCAGAATTAGGTTTGCCCTTGCCTGTCACTGTGGTAATTACTATTATCTATACTCTAGGTGCTCTTATCCTTTCTACTTTCAGCAAACAAGATCGTTCACTCCAAACATTCATTAGGCCTCTCTGGTAGCAGAAATCCAGCCCTAACTGGTACAACCAAGAAAGGAAGTTGATTACCCTTCCTCACCTCCAGTCAGGGATAACTGGACCCAGGTGTCTACCTCTTGGCCCTGCTTTCTTGTTTTGGCTTCATTCTCAGGCAGGCTCCTCCCTTGTGGCAGAGATGACCACCATGAACCCTAATGGAAAAAGAGTTTCTTCTCCACCCTCCATGGATCCCGGCTTTATGGAGATATAATTGACATCTCACATGGTGTAAGTTTAAGGTGTAGCACATGGTGGTTTGAGACATGTATATATTGTGAAATTGTCATTATAGTAAGGTTAGTTACACCTTCAGAGAGTTTCTTTCTTGTAGCTCTTTGAAAGGCTTGGGCCTGGACGCTCACTGTCTCAGCTTGGGTTAGGTCTACCCCTGAAGCAATCATTGGCTCAGCTTGGGTTAGGCCCATCCTTGTCACTGGTTCAGCTTGGATTAGGCCCACCTCTGAATCAGTCATTGGCTCAGCTTGGGTTAGGTCCATCCTTGTCACTGGCTCACCTTGGGTTAGGCCCACCTCTGATCCAGTCATTGGCTTAACTTTAGTTATGCTGATCCTTGTCATTGGTTCAGCTTGGGTTAGCCCACCCTCGTCACCGGGCTCAGCTTTGGGATAGGTGCACCTCTGAGCCTGTTATCGTGAGTAGTCACATGCCATCTCCTAGGTACAGTGGCTGATGACAAGTCCTCCTGAACCCCATAGAAGGAGTGTAGAGTTGATTCCCCCAAGAGAACATTGGGGTGCTATTACAGAAAGATGGAAGAAGGGATGCCAGACTGGGGAAAAAAATCAAGTTAACAACTTTCTACTCCCTCTAGCTTCTCTGCTTTGATCAAGCTTTCAGAGAAACTGTTTCCCAGAAGGGAGTGGGTGGGGACATGGCATGTTTTTTCTGAATCAGGGAAGGGCAAGAAATTTGAAGGAGAGCTGTGAATACAGGTCCTAACAGATGTAGAACTGTCGGTAAGTGCTTTACTCAGATGTAGGTATCGTTGTTCAGTTTCTACCAGGGATCCACTTGGTTGGTGATCATGTCCGTGTCAAAAATGACTTATTTACTGGAATGATTTTTTTTTTTTTTTTTACTTTACAATATTGCATTGGTTTTGCCATACATCAGCATGAATCTGCCATGGGTGTACATGTGTTCCCAATCCTGAGCCCCCCTCCCACCTCCCTCCCCATCCCATCCCTCTGGGTCATCCCAGTGCACCAGCCCCAAGCATCCTGTATCCTGCATCCAACCTAGACTGGCGATTCGTTTCTTATATGATATTATACATGTTTCAGTGCCATTCTCCCAAATCATCCCACCCTCTCCCTCTCCCACAGAGTCCAAAAGACTGTTATATACATTTGTGTCTCTTTTGCTGTCTTGCATACAAGGTATTTTTTACCTAGATATTCGGCTTGTTAGTTATGCCTTGCAGAGTTGGGGGTTGTGTTTCTTCTTTTGTCCTCAAAGACAGAACCATGAGCTATCTTGAAGGGAAGAAGGGACTTTGGAGGAATCTCATTTGAATTCCTAATAACTTTTTGACAAACTCAGAGTCTTAAACAAATTGAGAAAATAAGCTATTAACATTGAGAAATGCTATCAGCAAGGAGTCCAAGGACTGAGAACTGTTAAATAGAAACCTGTTCCTGACCTCTGTCCGGGATAGCTCAGCATCCTCAGAGCCTATCACCACTCCCCTCCGTTGTTCAGTCACTAAAGTCGAGTTCACCTGTTTGCGACCCCATGGACTGTAGCACGCCAGGCTTCTCTGTCCTTCACTGTCTCCCAGAGTTTGTCCAAACTCATGTCCATTGAGTCAGTGATGCCATCCAACCATCTCATCCTCTGCTGCCTGCCTCCTTCTCCTCCTGCCTTCAGTCTTTCCCAGCATCAGGTCTTTTCCAATGAGTCTGCTCTTCCCATCAGGTGGCCAAAGTATTGGAGCTTCAGCTTCAGTCATTCCAGTGAATATTCAGGGTTGATTTCCTTTAGGATTGACTTGATCTCCTTGCTGTCCAAGGGACTCTGTCCAATTTGTCTCCTTTCTTCTCACACCCAGTTCTCCAAAATCCTGTCTTACTTCCTCTTCCTCACCTCCCAGTCACTCTTCCACCCCCTCTATCCCTCCTCCTGGTGTTGAAGCCATTCTTGCTTACATCACCAGTGACCAACATTTCACCAAGTCTCGTGGGTGGATATTTTCCAGAGCTCATCTTACCAGCTTCTCTCTTGCATCTCGGATACCATGGAACATTCGTTCCCCATTTTCCCCTGGAACCTGTCTCCCGTATAGTCACTTCTCTGGTTCTCATCTCTCTCACTTGTTTCTCCTGTCTCCTTCCATCACCGTTTCTTTCTTTGCTCAGCTTTCAGATACTGGCATTCCTCAGAGTTCCATAAATAATCCTCAGTTGATTCTTCGATGGTTCAGTCACAAGGAAAAGGGAAGAACCAGCTCCAAACTCATGACTCTTAAATTTGTGTTGCTAGCCCAGACTTCACCCCGAGTTTCAGATCCGGTGTTACATCTTGATAGATCACAGGCAAATCCAACTAAAAGTGTCTGAAGCTGGTGTCAAGTGTCCCCTCACCCTGCAGACTTCGCTTCTGACATTCTCCATCTGTAGTGATGGGGATGGTGGAAGCACCTGGATGTCTAAGTTAGAACCCCTAAGCTGCCCTGCTTTCCCCTTCCTTCCAATCTAATGAAACCAGCAAATCCTGGTAGGTGTATCCATCCTTGGAATGTAACATATTGTAATATAATATAATGAATGTAATGTAAATAATGGACTATAGTTTAATTTTTTTGGCTTTTTTTTTTTTTTTTTTGGCCACCTTTAATCCAACATAAAGTTCAGGAAATCCCCCCCCCCCCATTAGAGATCAGCTGTCTAACCAGATGTGGGTAATAGCTTTAAAACTTTCTCTCCTAGACATTATGCACCAAGAAGAGTGAACTCTTCCCCCCGTTTCCACCATGGCGGACTCGGGCAAGACCTTCAGCTCCGAGGAGGAAGAAGCCAACTATTGGAAGGACCTGGCTATGACCTACAAGCAGAGGTCAGTTCTCCCAAGTCCACCTTTCGTTTTCTTCCCACAGTGATGGCAGCGAACATTTACTGTGGGTCTGCTGAGTGCCAAGCCCTGTGAAGAACTGAACATACATCATCTCAATTAAATCTCCATGATGGCCCGTGGAGAAACCATTCTCACCCCATTTTACAAATGGGGAACTGAGCCTCAGTCGCAGCAAGTAACTTGTCTAAGGGCACACAGCCGGGGTGGGAGGCAGGGGCAGCAGAGCTGGGATTTGAACCCCAGAGCCTAGGGGGTCCTAAGCAAGAGGCTGTGCTACTTCCCAGCTTATTTTCTGGCAGAGTTTTTTGCTTGTTTCTTTTTTTTTTTTTCTTTTAAGTGTAAACAGTTTCTTTTTATTGTCTTTTTATTGTTGCTATTTTGTAACATAGGCAAAATTATTTAAGTCAATAAATTTTTAAGGAATTTCTCATGTTCTTATTCTTTCCACTGCTAATCACCTTAGTTCCTGCAAAGTTATACTATTCAAGATAAGTAAGCTATGAAAAACTTAACATTCAGACTTTTTTATCTTAGGTCTTGGCATATCCCAATGATCTGTACCACTCTATTAATAGGGTGTGACAGCTTAGGAATGAATATGATTTGAACTTAACACATTTTTAGAGAGTATCAAATTGTGGCAGTATTTTATCAACTCCCAGAGGCCTTATCTGGTCAGCCCTCAGGTGTGTGGGAGAGAACTCCCTATAGTTAACAGTCTAGATTGTTACAAGTTTTTAAATTTGAAACCAGTGTTTCAGTGCCCCTATCTGGGAGCTGTGGGTGTGTGTGTAACATTGTTTCTTTCATTGTTTCTCATGGATTCTTGTAGTCTGCTCAGGCAGGTTTTATTCCAGCTCTGAGGCTCCTCTGATGTCTTTATTCTTAGTTTGATTTAAAGTGAAAGTGAAGTCACTCAGTCTTGTCCGACTCTTTAGGACCCCATGGACTGTAGCCTACTGGGCTCCTTCATCCATGAGATTTTCCAGGCAAGGATACTGGAGTGGGTTGCCATTTCCTTCCCAGGGGAGTCTTCCTGACCCAGGGATCGAACTGAGGTCTCCTTTGCAGGTAGACGCTTTACCATCTGAGCCACCAGGGAAGGGCTTGTTAAAAAAAAAAGCCTTGAATTTTAAGGATTGAGAAGCCAGAACTGGGTGTTTGGGATATGGAGCAGGGACCCTAGATAGTGGTATAGTAAGCGAACCTTTATATTATGTCCAGTTTCTGCTTGTAAATAACTCTGCAGAGTATACAGTCTGAAGTATATTTACTATACGTTGGGTTCCAGAAACTACACATTGAATGAATGAGTGGACGATGCATTGGTTAAGAAATGGCCGTGGAGTCGGGCACACCTGGGGGCAGCTCCACGCCCTGTTTCTGACTTGTTTGACCTTGAGACGTGCGTGTGTGCGCTCAGTTGCTTCAGTCGTGTCCAACTCTTTGTGAGCCTATGGACTGTGGCCTGCCAGGCTCCTCTGTCCATGAGATTCTCCAGGTAAGAATACTGGAGTGACTTGTCATGCCCTCCTCCAGGGGATCTTCCTGACTCAGGGATTGAACCTGAGGTTCTTAGGTCTCCTGCATTGGCAGGTGGGTTCTTTACCACTAGCGCCTCCTGGGAGGACCTTGAGACAGATGACCTCAACATCTGTATAATGAGGGTAATGACAGTTCCTGCCTCAAAAGGCAGTTGAATAAAGAGCAGATCCATGTCTAACACTCAGCAACGTGTAAGTGCTCAGTGATGAGCTGATATCTGGGAATCCCGCAGGGCAGAGAACACGCAAGAGGAGCTCCGGGAATTCCAGGAGGAAAGCCGGGAATACGAGGCGGAACTGGAGACACAGCTGCAACAAACTGAGAGCAAAAACAGGGACCTGCTGATGGAAAACAACCACCTTCGCATGGAGCTGGAGACCATCAAGGTGAGGGGGTGAGGGGAGGCTCACCCAGGTGTGGGTGGGCATCCAGCGCCCATGACCAGAGAAGGGAGCCTGTGGGTGTGGCCCCCTCCCACCCCTAGAACTTCGGGCATGTGGGGCAGTTGAGCTCCCAATGCCCCTGTAAGAGACAGAGGATGAGCTGGTTGGATGGCATCACTGACTCTCATGGATGTGAGTCTGAGTGAACTCTGGGAGTTGGTGATGGACAGGGAGGCCTGGCGTGCTGTAGTCCATGGAGTCGCAAAGAGTCAGACACGACTGAGCGAATGAACTGAGCTAAAGAGACAGGTCTCACACGTGTCCCATGGTGATGCTTAGCAATCCCACAGCACATGTGGAAGGTAGACTTTTCTGGAGTATGGATCATGGCTGGAATTGCTGATTGTTATGAGCCCCAGGGTTATGCTGTCCGGAATGGTAGCTCCTGTAGCCACACATCTCTAGTGGGCATCAGTGTGAACACAGAGGCTGTAGAACGTCTCCATCATTATGGAAAGTTCTGTTGGACAGAACTCAGGCTCCTCAGCCTCTGTTGACATTTGAAGCCACACGACTCTGTTGTCAGGGCCAAGTTTTACGTTGCAGGGTGTTCAACAGTATCCCTAGTCTGCACCCACCTGACCCCAGTAGCACCCTCCTGCACCCTCCTGCCCCAGCTGGTGACCACAGAGGTATCTGTGGACATTGTTGAGTATCTGGAGAACCACTGCTCTGAGGGGTAAAGACTGGACACTCTGTCCAGATTAGCAGATGATCACGAAGTGTTAAGTTGGCTTTAGAGACGGCTCTGGGCTCTCACTGCCAGGCAGGGTCACCTGGCCAGCTTTGTAAACATCAGACAGGCCTGGCCCCACCCCGCCCTGAGAGTCTCCTTCTCAGGAAGTCTGGGTGGGGCCCCAGCAGGCCTGCGGGTCTTTTTTTTTTCTTTCTTTCTTAATTTCTTTTCTTTCTTTTTTTTTTTAAAACAGACTTGCTCATATTTATTTGATGAGCCACGGGGTGGGGAGCGGGGTGGGGAAAGAGCCAAGGTCCTGCAGTGTGAGCCCAGGGCTAGGTGTGACACACAGGAAAGAGGTGTGCCCTTTGCCCCTGGAAGCCTCGTGGGGAAGACAAACCTGACAGCCAGAAGCATTTAGCGAAAAGATGCTGAAACACAGGCATCTTTTGAATGAACAAGTGCACCTGGGAATCTGGGTTTATCAGCACACAGGAGAAAGTGGGGCGA
Source organism: Neotragus moschatus (assembly GCA_006410615.1). Lineage (NCBI taxonomy): Eukaryota > Metazoa > Chordata > Mammalia > Artiodactyla > Bovidae > Neotragus > Neotragus moschatus. The sequence continues at coordinate 1,470,587 of SJYA01003036.1, forward strand.
GCAGATGGATTGGGGAGTGAGGGATGAGGAGTAGCATAGGAAAGACCCCACAGACTTTGGAAGCTGCACGGTGGACTCTGAGCTTTAATGGTGTAGACCACAGAGCCCAGACTGGCCATCCACAGATCAGTCTGGCCTATAGATGTTGTTTGCTTAAGCCTTTGGTGGTTTTCACTCAACATTTTATCATGAAAGCTTTCAAGCACTCAGTCGGGTTGAAAGAATTTCCCAGTGAACACCTGTGCATCCTAGGTTCTGCCAGTGACCTCTGCCACACTTGCTCTTTGTTATCTGTCCATCCATCAATCTTTCTTTCCGGTGCATTTCAAAGTGAATCGCCAACTTCTGTATGCTTCTCTGTAAATATTGCAGTAGGCTGTTAACTAGAGGCGAGGGTTTGCTTATGGTTCATTCTTTTGATAGTAACATTTATCTCTTTAGTGGTCTTTTAAAAAAATATTTAATATCTGCATTCAGGATTGTGAGGCTTCTTGTAAGAACTTAGATTTCCAGTTTCCTTTGATCATCCTCTGGTGGCTCCTGCCACCCCAGCCTGGCCTTCATCCATACCTGCAAAAGGCAGAATCATGGTTGCTTAGAGCAAGGTCACCCTAGTCCCAGCTACTGTCCCCCCATCTCCCCAGCTCTGACGTCAGGGGCTGAGTGTCATTCGAGGGTTACACCTGGCCCACGTCACTCGCTTTGTTAACAGGCTGACTGATCCCTAGGCACTGGGGAACCATTACAGCTTTTACACTGAAGGGGGCTTAGGGCCAGAAGACTGGTAGTTTGAATCACGGTTTGGAGAGGGTAGGAGGACCCGCACAGAGGCTGATAAATACACATTTGCTAAGCAGTTAGGCACTTCCAGACCAAGCCCTTGAACTGGCAGAAGACCCCTCTGTGAGGTTTGTGAGCCACAGGGTGAGGAAGGGGACAACCTTAGAGTGAAGAACGACCCCTGGCACATATTTCTGTCACCTAAGAGAAAAGTCTTCAACTGAGTCGGACTCCTTGACAACTGGCTTATTCATCGCCAGATGAAAAAACAAGCTTGTAAGGGATCCAACAGAGCGTCTATTGATGCCTCCATCAGCTGACAGTTTATTATAATTAGCCCCAGATGAAAGCCCGACAGCTTTTTCATGTCCCCAAGTTCAAAGGACATCGTTTGAATCTCTGTGCTGGTGGACAAGCCCGTTCACCGCGTCCTCTGGGAACCCGCATAGGAATTTAGGTTAATGGCCTGGGATCCTGTACCCTCCTGTTCTTCTTTTTGGGGGTGCACCCAGGCCAAGGGTAGGAGTGATCCGAGCCACGCCTGGGAATTCGCCTGAGCCTGCTCGGCCCCTGCTTGTCTGAGCTGAGACGCTTCCTGTGCTCACGGCCAGGACACGGAGAATCTGAGGGGACTGCGTGTTTGAGGGTGCGAGGCCCCGGCTCTGCCCTGCCCTGGCCGTGTAACCGTCCATCCCGAGGCCCTTCTTCTCTCGCGATGGCTCCGGCCACGCCTTTCTGGTCCCGGGCACCATTACCTCACCCTCCCCAGAGCCTCCAGACTGTTTTTAGCAACAGCTTTGTGTACCGGGCTGACTGAAGAAGAGGAGTGGGCTTGTGTTTTTCACTTTGACATTAGACATCCTGTGGGAAGGGAGTGTCTTTGTTCCTGTTTGTGGATGAGGGAAAGGTAGTGAGATTGTTGGATGACAGAAAATAATTTGAAAGCGGAGCCTGACAGGGAGAGAATGGGAGTGTGTGAGTGTGTGTGCACACGCGTGTGATCAGTTCCTCTGGGAACCGAGGCGGAAGTAGCCCAGGGCCGTTGAGCGTCGTTGTTACGCGAGCGCGAGCCCGGGTCGCCCAGGATGGGTCTTGTCTCAGCCGTTTGCTCCCGGTTGACTCTGGGTTGATGATGGGCCTGAGCCCCCGTTCTCACGCCTCGGAACCGATGTCCAGTCAGGCAGCGGGAGGGTGTCCTGTGCAGAGCAGCCTGCGGTAAATGCTGCTGTCGTTTAGTTACTGAGACTCCGTGGGCTGTAACCTGCCATGCTCCTCTGTCCAAGCAGTTCTCCAGGCAACAGTACAGGAGTAGGTTGCCATTTCCTGCTCCAGGGGATCTTCCTGACCCAGGGATCGAACCCCCGTCTCCTGCTTGGTGCGGATTCTTTACCACTGAGCCTCCGGGGAAGTCCACGGTATACATGAGCTGCTGTCACTGGGGGGGAACAGATTCTTGAGACCTCATCTGGGCTGTTCCTTACCTTGGGAAGCACCAGCCGGGTAACACTAAGGTTCTTCTGGTGAAAGCATTTATGGTTTTTGCCTTCTTCTCTTCCCTTCTTCCTTCCTTCCCCTGCCTCCCTTTCTCTCCTTCCCTCCCCCAGAGGTGCCCAAGTTCCTTCTAAATACCCCATGCCACAGGGAGGGCATCCTGGGTCACAAAGTCAGGACAGTCGTTGAACTGAGCCAGCGATGTCCTGCTCTGACCGTGAGGCATGAGCACCAAAGTCATTGTGATTCCTGCCCTTGTCCCTGTAACCCAGGGATGTCACGTGAAGTGCGTCAGTATGGCCCTTGCAGGTCAGGCTCGGAGAGGTTGATGACGCTTTCTATGGCTGTGGACACCTTGCACAGAATGACTGCTTAAGATGGTTGGGGGCTTCTGGACACCAGAGGTGGTGAGGACCATTGTGGCAGGGGGCAGATGCTTAGGAAGCACTCAGAACTGGACAGCTTGATGGCCACTGGTTCCCTCCATCATCCCTCACTTGCTCAAGAGCCCATGTCTGTGGACAGAAGGTTCTTGTGACTGAGCTTAGGCTTGTCCCTTGGCCGTGGTGGAGGCTGCAAGAGGTCCTCAAGAAACTGGGGTGCTGGCAGGCTGTGCAGAGGGGAGGAACGGATGCTTAGTGGCTAGGAACCACACACGTGCACTGCAACGGGAGAGAGTACGTCCCAGGATTGACCTTCAGCGTCCTAAGGAGACGGCGGGGAAAGGAAATAAACATCCTTGTTGGGAGTCTTAAATCATTCACTCAGTGTCGATTCTGTCCTTCAGGAGAAGTTTAAAACACAGCATTCTGAAGGCTACCGGCAGATCTCAGCCTTAGAGGATGACCTTGCCCAGACGAAAGCCATTAAAGATAAACTGCAGAAGTACATCAGAGAGCTGGAGCAAGCCAACGATGACCTGGAAAGAGCCAAACGGTATGTGGGGAAGGAGAAAGGAGGTCTGGGATCCTTTTGTAGGGGATTCAGCAGAGAGCAGAGCCAGGGCCCTTGGGCTCCACAGCCTCATGGGAAATAAACAACAAGCAGAAAGTGCTGCAGGTCCAGGGTGCTGTGGGGCATATGATCCGAGATATTCATTTGTCCGTTGCTGGGAGGATGCTGGGCCAGGCTTCTCAAAGAAAATGCCATTTAGGCTAAGACCGAGGGATGCCTCAGCATTATCCAGGGGAAGAGTATGGGGTGAGAGCATTCTGGGTGGAAGGACAAGCATGTGCTCAGTTGGCCCTGAGATAAGATGGTATTTCTTTCTTTGTTTTTTAACCTTTACAATATTGTGCTGGTTTCTGCCACACAATAACTCTAATCAAGTCATAATTATATATATATATATATATATATATGTCCCCTCTCTCCCCTCGCCCCATCCCACCCCTCTAGGTCATCACAGAGTGCCAGGCTGGGCTCCCTGCATTATATAGCGACTTCTCACCAGCTACCCATCTTACTCCTGATGGTGTATATGTGTTGATGCCACTTCCTCCATTCATCTCACTCCCTCCCTCCCACACTGTGTGCACAAGTCCTTTCTCTACGTCTGCATCTCCATTCCTTCCCTGCAAACAGGTTCATCAATACCACTTTTCTAGATTCCATATGTATGCATTAATATACAATATTTGTTTTTCTCTTTCTGACTTACTTCACTCTGTATAAGAGGCTCTAGGTTCATCCACCTTATTAGAACTGACTCAAATTCATTCTTTTTTATGGCCGAGTAATATTCCAGTGTACATATGTACCACCTCTTTATCCATTCATCTGTTGATGGACATCTGGGTTGCTTTCAGTGATAAGAAGACAATATTTCTTAAACCAATGTTCTATAGTTTAGCAGGCTACTAACAATAATAACGGAGAAGGCAATGGCAACCCACTCCAGTACTGTTGCCTGGAAAATCCCATGGATGCAAGGAACTGGTGGGCTGCAGTCTATGGGGTCACGAAGAGTCAGATACGACTGCTCAACTTCCCTTTCACTTTTCACTTTCATGCATTAGAGAAGGAAATGGCAACCCACTCTAGTGTTCTTGCCTGGAGAATCCCAGGGATGGGGGAGCCTGATGGGCTGCCGTCTATGGGGTTGCACAGAGTCGGACACGACTGAAGCGACTTAGCAGCAACAATAATAAATAACCGTAATTGAATAACTACTGTGAGCCAGGTGCTTTTTTTTTTTTTTTTTTTTTGTTTTTAAAGAAAGCACTTTAAAAAATTTAGATGTAAATTATAGCAATATGCTCCAATCATAAGGAGTATACAATTCCATCAGTTTGGACAATTTTTCAGTCCAAACTGAGCTGAATGCATGACTTTTCAGTCTGCTTAGTTAACTGTGTACCAAATGTAACAGTTTTGAAACCTTAGAGTTTCACTTGCTACTGCTAAGTTGCTTCAGTCGTGTCCGACTCTGTGTGACCCCATAGACAGCAGCCCACCAGGCTCTTGTCCCTGGGATTCTCCAGGCAAGAATACTGGAGTGGGTTGCCATTTCCTTCTCCACAGAGTTTCACTTACTGTCCTCAAACTTTATGCTGTAGCTTTAAACGCATGCAAGTAAGAGATTAAAAAGATAGCCTTTTATATTTACCCATATGTGTATGGTTTCTGGTTCATTCTCTCCTGAAGATTCCCTCTAGTTATCGTTTGCCTTCAGCTTCAAGAACTTCCTTTAGGGTCTCTTGTGGTGCAGGTCTGCTGATGGTGAATTCTCTCTTTAGTTTTTCCAAAAATGTCTTTCTTCTGCCTTCATTCTTAAAGGAAATGTGCACTGGATATGGAATTCAGGTTGACAGGGTTTTGTTTTTCTTTTCTTTCAGCACATTAAAGATGTTCTGGTGTCTTTTGAACTCTTTACTGGGGGTTAGAACCTAGTGGTAACCCAAATAATTACTCCCCTCTATATAGTCTAGTGTTTTTCTCTGGGTGCTCTCAAGTGTTTCACCTTATTTTTGGTTTTTAGCAGTTTGATTGTGATGTTCCTAGATTTTGTGTGTGTTTATCCTGGTAGGGGGTTGCTGGGCTTCTTTGGTCTGGAAATTTATCTTTTGCCAAGTTTAACTTTGGTCATTATTTCCTCAAGTGTTTCTGCTGCCCCTTTCTTTCTCTCCTGTCTTTCTGGAACACCAGCTACACACGTGTTGATCCTTTTGATATTGTCACGCAGGTCTCTGACACTCTGTTCATATCTTTTCCTAATTTTATTTTTCTTGGTTCCTCAAATTCGATCATTTCTATTGATCTAGTTTCAGGGCCACTGACTCCTTCTTCCCTCCTCCAGTTCTGGTGGGAAGTTAGTTCCAGTACGGTTTTATTTTAGGTACGTTATCTTCAGATCTAAAATTTCCTTTTCCTCTATTATTGAGCATAGTTATAATAGCTTCTTTAAGATCCTTTTCTGCTAATTGTAACATCTGGGTTACCTCAGGGTTGATTTCCGATAATCATCTTTTCTCTTGAGTTTTGGGTCACATTTTCTTGCTCTTCATTTGTCTAGTCATTTTGGATTATATTTTGGACATTATGAATGATGTGTTACAGAAGCTATGGATTCTGGTATGTTTTTATTTGTTTGTTCACTCCAAACTCTGTCTCCCCTTTTTGAGAAGTAGCTGAAATCTGGTTCTTATAATTAGGCTGCCTTGTGTCTGCATGGTTTGGGTCAGTCAGAGATGGGGGAAGAGTTTATATGCAGAACTGGGGACTCCCCCAAGGTGGTGGATTTTTATCACCCTAGCCACAGACACAAAGCTTGGAAAGATACAGGATTCGGTCACTGCTGTTCCTCCCACGTGTTGGCATCCTTCCAGCTTTTGCCAGGGCTGTCAGGTCATTGTTTTTCTTCTTTTGCCAAGAGTTTGTAGTTATAATCTCTAGGATATGTGGTTTGATACAAGCTACCTTATCATGCGAAGAGTTGACTCAATGGAAAAGACCCTGATGCTGGGAGGGATTGGGGGCAGGAGGAGAAGGGGACGACAGAGGATGAGATGGCTGGACAGCATCACTGACTCAATGGACATGAGTCCAAGTGAACTCCGGGAATTGGTGATGGACAGGGAGGCCTGGTGTGCTGCAATTCATGGGGTCTCAAAGAGTCAGACACGACTGAGCGACTAAACTGAACTCACCTGATTATTAGCAGAAGTGGAAACTTTTTAAAAAAAAATTAGTTTGAAAAAGTTCTTTATGTATTTTTGCTACTGATATTTTGTCCTGTCTTGAAAACATATTTTGCAGAATAAACTTTTGTCTGTTGACTTTGTGGTATGACTTTCCGTACAAATATTTTTCTTTCTTAGGTCATCAATTATGTCTCCTTTTATTGCTTCTAGATTTCCAGACTTCACTATGGGGATCCCCTTGATTGTTTTTATTTATTTTTCGTTGCGCTCGGTCTTCACTGTGCACAGGCTTTCTCTATTTGCAGCAAGTGACTGGGGGATGGAGGGGAGCTACTCGTCATCACAGTGCACAAGCTTCTCATTGCAATGGCTTCTCCTGTTGTGGAGCATGGGCTCTAGGCACGCTGGCTCAGTAGCTGTGGGGCACGGGCTTAGTTGTTCCCCAACATGCGAAAGATTCCCAGACCAGGAATTGAACCTGTGTCCCCTTCATTGGCCGATTGATTCTCGTCCATTGTACCACCAGGGAAGTCCATTGATCATTTGATTATGTATGTATTCTGTTTAATTTTTTTGAAAGATTTTTAAAAATATAAATTTATTTATTTTAATTGGAGGTTAATTACTTTACAATATTGTATTGGTTTTGCCATATGTTAATTGTTTTAACTTATGCTATTAATCCACCTGGCATTTATTTTTGTATCTAGTATAAATGTGTGTCCTATTTTATTTTCATTAGGTAGATAGCCACTTGTGCCAGTACTTTGTGTTAAACACTTCATCTCTTCCCCACTGTATTGAACGCATCTCTGTCACATGTGAACCTTTCATTCAGTTGTCCCTTGGTATCCATGGGGGAATTGGTTCCAGGACCCTTGAAGATATGAAACTTTGTGGATACTCAAATCCCTTAAATAAAATGGTATAGTATTTGCATATAACTTGTGTATAGCTTCCCATACACTTTAAATTATGTCTAGGTTAATTATAATACCTAATATAACCCAAGACTGGTGATTCAGAAGTAAAGAATCTACCTGCAGTGCAGGAAACATGGGAGACACAGGTTTCATCCCTGGATTGGGAAGATTCCTTGAACAAGGAAATGGCAACCCGCTCCAATGCTCTTCCCTGGAAAATCCCATGGACAGAGGAGCCTGGCAAGCTACAGACCATAGGGTTGCAAAGAGTTGGACATGACTGAGCGATTAAGCACACACACACAATACAAGCAATCAGAAGCTCCATGAACAGTTGCCAGTGAGCAGCAAATTCAAGTTTTACATTTTGGAACTTTGTGGATTTTTTTTTTTTTTTTTTTTTTTGATTTGCAGTTGGTTGAATCCAAGGATATGCCACCCACAGGTGTGGAGAGCTGACTATATTCTGGAATCTAATGCAAGATTCTTTTCTCTTTTGATCCAGTGTGCAATTTGTGAATTCTGCTAACACCATAATGGCTAGAGATTCCCTGGTGGCTCAGACAATAAAGAATCTGCCTGCAATGTGAGAAACCTGGGTTCAATCCCTGGGTTGGGAAGATCCCCTGGAGAAGGGAATAGCAACCCTCTCTAGTAATCTTGCCTGGAGAATTCCATGGACAGAGGAGCCTGGCTGGCTACAGTCTGTGGGGTTGCAAAAAGTCAGATGCAATTGAGTGACTAACACTTCCACTTTCCATGACTTGATTACTGTGGCCTTTATAGTATATTCTGATTTCTGGCAAGCCCCTGGCATACGACCATTTCCACTCATTGATGAAAACAAGTCACACGGCCAAGCCACATTAAGGGCTGGGAAAGTACATTCCACCCACAGTGAGGCTAAAGCAAGGGTGTGGAGAGAGGGAGGGTGAAGAATTGGAAGCCATCCTGCAGCCTGTCACAAAGAGAGAGTGCATTCACGTGATTCTAAAATACCATACAGAGGGCTAGCATTCTTAAATTCAAATTCAACCAAATAAAAACAGAAATTTGTATTCTTCCCCCCACTCCCCCCTTTCTTTCTCCACAGAAGAGCATTCTGTACCCACTGTTGTGCTTCTTGCCTTGTTACAGAACAGATCTTGGAGGTCTTTCTGTACTAGGACACAGAGCATTCTTTGTTGTTGGTTTCTTCCCAAGCGCATACTATTCTATTGTATGGTTGGTATTGTATGATGCATAAGAATTTATTTATCTATCCCCCTGTGGGTGGATATTTGCTGCATTTCCATTCTTTTGCAGTGATAAGCATTGCTATAGTGAATGATACTCGTTGCTTGCACAGATGAATATCTGTAAATTTTCAGAAGTGGAATTCCCGGAATTCACATATATGCATGTGATTTTGATAGTTTTTACCTGGTTGTTCTCTGTCTTGGTACTAGATCACATCCCCAACACCTGTGTGAGTCTCTGTTTTCCAAATAGCTTCACTAACAGCATTTTTTTTTAAGCTTTGGATTTCGGCCAGTGTAGTAGGTGACAAATAGGTACGCTTCTGGATTATGAATGACCTTGAGTTCCTTTTCATATGTTTAATAACTTTTATTTCTTTTTCTGTGAATTCTGTTTATCTTTGCCTGTTTTCAGATTGGGTTGCTAGTTGTTTTTTCTCATCAGTTTCAGGAGATGTTTATATATTTGTCTATGATGAGAATTTAAAGTGTTGGGGAGTCTGTCATTTGTCTTCCATCTTTGTCTATTGCCTATGTTACTGTTGAAAGTTACTTGGATTTCTATGTAGGCAAATTTATCTGCAATCCAAGGTATATATAGCAGTTAGTTCTATCTTCTTCTAGTATTCTTCTTCCTTCCTTTCTCTCTCCTTTTTTCTCTCCTGATGATGCACTGGATTCATAGTTTAGCTGAATGTGAGTGATAGTCACTCAGTCGTGTGCAACTCTTTTGTGACCCCATGGACTGTAGCCCTCCAGGCTCCTCTGTCCATGGAATTCTCCAGGCAAGAATCCTGGAGTGGGTTGTCATTTCCTTCTCCAGAGGATCTTCCCGACCCCGGGGTCAAACATAGGTCTCCTGCATTGCAGGCAGATTCTTTACCATCTAAGCCACAACGGAATCCTACTATTAAGAGACATTTCTTTTCTTTTTTTTTTTTTTTTTTTTGAGACATCTCTAAGTATAATGATAGGTCCACTTAAAAAGTATCAGCAGATATGTGCTTGACGTTATCTTATAATCTATAGACAGTACATTAGAGCATGTAAAGACCCTTACACCTTTTCCAAAGGAATACCTGAGAGTAGCAATAAAGTTATAAATGGTGAATAGTTGAATGTTACCATCAGATGTGGTACTGTTTTGCCAAAAGTTTTCACTTTTGTCTCAAGCTCGAAGATTTGTTAACGAAATAAGCCACTTGTTATATACAAATAAATAATACCAATATTTATTAGAGGTTATCTAGCTTACTTTCAATATAGTAACATTAAGAGAAAAGAGAAATACATATAGCAGAGCGTACTGTGCTGGGTTTTGACCAACATGCAGACTCATACAGTGCTGGGAATTCTTGAGACAGCATATCTGGAGTCCTAGTTGGGTAAAGGGTCCAGACAGTGCGTCTGCTCTGGGTGAGACTTCAAATATTGCAGTTTGGGGTTCCCACTTTTAATACTAGGGCACAAACTGATGTCATCATCAATCTGGGAGCAAATTGCAGCCCTGGTTTCATGTTAATGCTATTTGTTTTCTCTTGTAAAGTTTGGAATGTTGTGTTGCTAAGCCTGGGGCTTGATTGGCCAAGGCCCCTCCAGGGGCTCAACAATTTCAAGATTTGTCCCCTATCTTCTTGCACTTAGGGCAGTCAGTCAGGACAGTGTCCAGGCAGCTTAGAAGCAAAGTCAGAGGTCTGTTCTGCTTTGTCTTTGAAGCCTAAACAAAACTATTTATTTAAATTCTCTAACAGGTAGAGACCCAAATCACCATTTTAGAATGAATAAAGTTCTGGAATGCTGAACTTTTATTTAAAAAAAAAACTTTACAATTTCATTATACATTTTTAGTAGTTATGTGTGAAAAATTTGACCATGTACTGCAAGAATAGTAATTTCTCAGCACCATCAACTATTTGTTTATTTTGGTCCCTCCAGCTGTATGTCTGTAGAATTAAATAACAGTGTCAACTGAGTAGAGGGTGACCTTGTGAAAGGGTAACCTTGAATGATTCAGGAAATTTTGTTGTTCAGTTGCTCATTCGTGTCCGACACTTTGCCACCCTATGGACTGTAGCACACGAGCCTTCCCTGTCCTTCACTGTCTCCTGGAGTTTGCTCAAATTCATGTCCATTGAGTCAGTTATGCTGTCTAGCCATCGCAGCCTCTGCTGCCCTCTTCTCCTTTTGCCTTCAGCCTTTCCCAGGATCGGGGTCTTTTCAAAAGAGTCAGCTGTTCGTATCAAATGGCCAGAGTCCATCCAGTGAATATTCAGGATTGATTTTGTTTAGGATTGACTGATTTGATCTCCTTTCAGTCCAAGGGACTCTCAAGAGTCTTCTCCAACACCACAGTTCAAAAGCATCAATTCTTCGGCGCGCAGCTTTCTTTATGGTCCAACTCTCACATCCATACATGACTACTGGAGAAGCCATAGCTTTGATTATGTGGATCTTTGTTGGCAAAGTGATATCTCTGCTTTTTAATACACTGTCTAGGTTCATCATAGCTTTCCTTTCAGGGAGCACGCATCTTTTAATTTCATGACTGCAGTCACCATCCACAGTGATTTTGGAGCCCAAGAAAACAAAGTCTGTCACTGCTTCTACTTTTTCCCCTTCTATTTGTCATGAAGTGACAGGACCAGATGCCAGGATCTTAAGTTTTTTGACTGTTGAGTTTTAAGCCAGCTTTTTCACTCTCATCAAGAGGCTCTTTAGTTCTTCTTCACTTTCTTCCATTAGAGTGGTACCATCTGCATAGCTGAGGTTGTTGGTATATCTCCCCAGCAGTCTTGATTTCAACCTGTGATTGATCTAGCCCAGTATTTCGCATGATGTACTCTGCATAAGTTAAATAAACAGGGTGACAATATACAGCCTTATGTTACTCCGTTCCTAAGTTTGAACCACTCCTTTGTTCCATGTAAGATTCTAACTGCTGCTTCTTGACTTGCATACAGGTTTCTCACGAGCTAGGTAAGGAGGTCTGGTATTCCCATCTCTTTAAGAGTTTTCCACAGTTGTTGTGATCTACACAGTCAAAGGCTTTAGCATAGTCAGTGAAGCAGAAGTAGATGTTTTTCTGGAATTCCCTTGGTTTCTCAGTGATCAAACCAGTGTTGGCAATTTGGTCTCTGGTTTTTCTGCCTTTTCTGAATCCAGCTTGTATGTCTGGAAGTTGTCAGTTCACGTACTGTTAAAGCCTACCCTGGAGAATTTTGAGCATTACCTTGCTAGCATGTGAAATGAGTGCAGTTTTGCGGTAGTTCGAATGTTCTTTGGCATTGCCCTTCTTTGAGACTGGAATGAAAACTAACCTTTTCCAGTACTGGGACCACTGCTGAGTTTTCCAAATTTACTGACCTATTGAGTGCAGCACTTTCACAGCATCATCTCTTAGGATTTGGAATAGCTTAGCTTAAATTCTGTCACCTCCACTAGCTTTGTAGTAATGCTTGCTGAGACCCCACTTGTCTTCACACTTCAGGATGTCTGGCTCTAGGTGAGTGATCACACCTTTGTGGTTATCCAGGTCATTAAAACCTTTTTTGTGCAGTTCTTCTGTGTATTTTTGCCTCCTCTTATTAATCTCCTCTATTGAAGAGAAGATGTATCTCTTAATATGAATATTTGCTGAAAATGTATTTTTCCGCTTGCCTGTTTTCAGTTTCTCATAACTGTCAGTGCGGTTAACAGCTTTCACAGTCGTTATGTATTGCATCATTTTACTCTAATAAATGTGCTTTTTTGCATTTTACTCTTGTATATAGATAGGCTTTTATATATCAGTTGACAGAATTTCAGCATATAAAGCACATAGAGCTATTTGTCACTCAGGTGGCAACTAGGATACTTACCTTTAGTTGAAAGTAAATATTCACAAAGTAACAATAGACCCAAGTGCCATGCCCTGCTGGTATTACCCAGTCAAACTGTATACAGTCAGGTGGTTTTTTCATCCACATAAGTTCAGGAATGCCAGAAATGCCGCTGAAGTTGTTCTTCATTTCTCTGGCATTCCAGAAGCCAATAGTAGATTTTGACCAATTAGTGATTTTAAGTTTTTGATCCAATTGAAGTTCATCCTGGGGTGCAACATTAGATCCAACATTAAGTTCTTCCAGGTGGCTTCCTGGTAGTCCCCAGACCTAAAATTGAACCGGGCATCTTTTTCATTGATGATTTGGATGCCACCTTTATCATAAATTAAATTCTCACATGCATTGGATCTATTTCTGGACCTTTGGTTCTCTTTGACCTGTCTGCTCTTGCACACTGCAGCCCCCTGCATTATTAAGGCTTCATAATAACATGTTCTTTGTTTCTGGCGGAACTAGCTCCCCTGATCTCTTCTCTTTCACAGTTCTCCTGGCCATTTTTTTCTTTCAGTTTTATTGAGATATAATTGACATACAGCACTGTGTAAGTGTATATACCACAAGGAATTAACTGACATACATCATGCAATGACCGTCACAATATATTTAGTGGATACCCATCATCTCTTATAGATACAACATTTAAAAAATGGGGAAAAAAAAAAAAAAGTAGTCTTTTTCTGGTAAGAACTCTTAGGATTTAACCTCTTAACAACTTTTAACATACAGTGCTATTGATTATAATTATGTTGCATGTTGTGTCCTTAGTACTTATTTATCTTATAGCTAGCAGTTTGTACCTTTGACATCTTCATCCAGTTCCCTTGGGCCCTAAAACCACAAATCGGATCCCTTTTTAAAATCTGTTTGTTTTGAAATATACTTGACCTACTGTGTTAGTTCCTATTATATAACATAGTGATTCAGTATTTCTTATACATTTCAAAATCATGGCCACAAGAAGTCTACCGTAAGATCTGCCACTGAGCAAAGATGCTACATAGTTATTGACTATATTCCCTGCACTGTCTGTTTCATACCTATGACATTTATTTTGCTACTGGAACTTTGTCCCTCTTAATCTAGCTTCCCTGATGGCTCACTTGGTAAAGAATTTGCCTGCCATGCAGGAGATCTGTGTTTGATCCCTTGGTCGGGAAGATCCCCTGGAGATGGGAATGGTACCCCACTCCAGTATTCTTGCCTGGAGAATTCCATGGACAGAGGAGCCTGGCAGGCTACAGTCCTTGGGGTTGTAAAGAGTTGGACTTGACTGAGCGATGAACGCTTCCACTTTCAATCTATCCCACCTATTTTTCTCCTCCTCCAACCTCCTCTTCTCTGGCAACCACCTGTTTAATCTCTGTGTCTGTAACCCTGTTTTGTTGTGTTTGTTCATTTATTAATTTTTTTAGGTTCTAAATGTAACTGAAATATATGATACTTGTCAGTGTCTGATTTAATACTCTCTAGGTCCATCCGTGTTGTCACAAGTGGCAAGGTCTCCTTTTTTTACTATTAACGTTCTCCTCCTGACCATTCTTGTTTCGTTATCTCATCTTCCAAATCGGTCCTCCTATGCCTATACCTCAAATAAAAACCTGTTCGTATTTTTATTAAATGCTGAATGTGAGTGATAGTTGCTCAGTCATGTCCAACTCTGTGCGACCCTGTGGACCGTAGCCCTCCAGGCTCCTCTGTCCATTGGATTCTCCAGGCAAGAATACTGGAGTGGGTCGCCATGCCCTCCTCCAGGGGACCTTCCCAACCAAGGGATCTGACTTGCATCTCTGATGTCTCCAGCATTGGCAGGCAGGTTCTTTATCACTAGCGCCACCTGGGAAGCCTATATTTTTATTAGGATCGTGTTAAACTTATTAGATAACTTACAGAGAATTGATTTCTTTATGATTTGGGGTCTACCTCCTTATAAATAGCATATGTTTGCATTTCAGCAAGCCTCTGTGGCCTGAAATCTTAGATGTCTGTTGTTACATGAATTCCTAGCTACAGCATCTTTGTTGTTGTTTGACCTGCCAGCCTTAGGATCATTTTAACTGATTCCAGTCTTGTATTCTTAAATATCATCCCTTTATTGTTTTTAATCAGGCATTTTTGGTAACTTTATCTTCTTCAAAAGAACCTTTGAGGTAGGAGCATTAGTTCCTACATTAGGACTCAATCTGGACTTAGAAGGCAGTGCTGGAGAAGTGAATGATTTTTAAAATGTGTTTTTAATTGAAGCATGATTACAATATTGTGTTGGTTTCTGCCATACATCAGCACGGATCAGCCACAGGTATACGTATATCCCCTCCCTTGGGAGCGGCCCTCCCCATCCCACCCCTCTGGGTTGTCACAGAGCCCTGGTTTGAGTTCCCTGAGACATACAGCAAATCCCCATTGGCTGTCTGTTTTACAGATGTTAGTGTATGTATTTCCGTGCTATGGTCTCTCCACTCATCCCACCCTCTCCTTCCTGCCCCACACCCCGTGTCCGTAAGTCTGTGCTCTATGTCTGCATCTCCATTGCTGCCCTGCCAGTCGGTTCATCAGTATCATCTTTATAGGTTCCATATATATGTGTTAATGTATGATGTTTATTTTTCTCTTTCTGATTTACTTCACTCTATATAATAGGCTGCAGGTTCATCCACCTCACTAGAACTGACTCACATGCGTTCCTTTTTATGGCTGAGTAGTATTCCATTGCATATATATACCACAGCTTCTTTATCCATTCATCTGTGGATGGGCCAGATAAACGATTGACTCTCACTTGGCTGTTGAAGGCCTGGAGGTCCAGAGAGGTCAAGTTCCCTAAGAACACTTAGATAGTCTTACGTATTAGAGCCAGGAGGGTTTCATTCCAGATGTTTTTAATCACCATGAGATACAACTCAGGGGATGTTAAAGGTCCTCGGACATAAACATGGAATCGGCGAGGAGAATTGCTGACATTTGTCAAGCATCTGTGAAACACCTGTTCTGTGTTACTCTGCTTCCCCCACCCCGCACGGAGGTCCTGTTACTACCCCTGCACCTCTGCTTTGCATGTGAGGAAACAGTCCCGGAGAACACAGCTTGTCCAAACAGTGTTAAAGATAATTTTTTTTTTTTTTTGGTTGTGCTAGGTCTTTGTTGCTGCGTGCAGGCTTTCTCTAGTTGCAGCGAGCAGAGGCTCCTCTTCATTATTGTGAAGATGCTCGTTGTGGTGGCTTCCTGCGTTGCATGGAGCTCAGGCTCTGGGGCGCTTGGGCTTCAGGAGTTGCAGCACGCAGATTCGGCAGTTGCGACGCGAGGGCTCTCAAGTGTGGGCTCAGTAGTTGTGGTGCTTGGGCTTAGTTGCTTTGCAGCATGTGGGATCTTCCAGGACCAGTGATTGAACCTGTGTGCCCTGCATTGGCAGGCAGATTCTTATCCACCAGGAACGTTCCAGACAGAGTTAAACAGACTTCCTTATTGCTGCAGTTGTCCGTGCCTTTAACATGACATTCCAGTGACCCGTCTACACTATCCAAAATACGTGGTTGTTAGGGCAGCTGGGCTGGGTGTTTGAAACTTTTTTAACTTGTTAAGGTAACTGAAGGATAAAGAAGGCCTCTCTTAGCCATGTAAAGGCATGATTACTAGATTGCACGTGCGTGTCAGTGGGATGTTCTAAATGCTGACTACGTGGTGAGTCTCTGAGACAAGATGGAACGTGCTGCTCTTGGCATTTGATCGGGGCCCGTCTGTGGTCCTAATTAGGTCCTGGCTCGTGTTTTAAGTGCTGTATGGACATGTTCTCAGTTAACCCGCGGGACAGCCTTGTGTGCCTCGTGAGCTGATGGGTTGTGCAGGCGAAGAGCCTGGTCCCAAAGTCGAGGAGCTGCTCCTCTCTGGGATTAGGATGTGCGGGAGCCAGGGCCCGCTCCCCACGTGTCTCGTCTCTCTGGTACATAACAGGTGCGTTTGTTCCCTCGGGCAACCTTGCTGGTCTCTCACCCAGGGCCACGATCATGTCACTGGAGGACTTTGAACAGCGTTTGAATCAAGCCATAGAAAGAAATGCCTTCCTGGAGAGCGAATTGGATGAGAAGGAGAATCTCCTGGAATCTGTTCAGCGACTAAAGGATGAAGCCAGAGGTCAGGCGACCAGGGCTTTGATCTGTGGGTTTGACCAGCGTTGTGCCCTCTCTTGGCCCGAGGGTGTCCTGTCCCACAGCATCACCCAGCTCTCCCTTTGCCGGAAATCTGCACCCTTCTCGGCACTCTGGTCCAAGGGTCGGGATCACACTGGGCAGGTTGAGTCTTGATTTCTGCCCTGTGCTAGGAACTGTCAAATGTCCAATTCTGTAAAGACCCCTAGTGGGTATTTAAGTCTATCACCAGCTTTATGCTTAGCAGGAGCACAGGAGTTTTGTGGGGGGGAAAATGCCTGTTGATGGACTTGCTAGCCATGTCTTTACTTTTGAAACATGATGGCTGCTAATGCAAGTGGCTTGGAACTCAGGAATCTCATTGGCACTTGCTGTTTGGAGCACTTCTAGAGGTAGGGCTTTTTTTTTTTTTTTTTTTTTTTAATTTGGCCACGCCATGCAGCTTGTGGGCTTTTAATTCCCCAGCCAGGAATCGAACACACATCTTTGGCAGTGAAAGCGTGGAGTCTTAACCACTGGATCACCAGGGAATTCCCACAGCCTTCTAAAACATTCGCAAGNTTTTTTTTTTTTTTTTTTTTCAATTTGGCCACGCCATGCAGCTTGTGGGCTTTTAATTCCCCAGCCAGGAATCGAACACACATCTTTGGCAGTGAAAGCGTGGAGTCTTAACCACTGGATCACCAGGGAATTCCCACAGCCTTCTAAAACATTCGCAAGTCATCCTGGTTGGGTTCAGAAGAGAATTTGTTAAAGTCCTGGTTAATTGTTTATGACATTCATTTGGTTTCTAATGTGTAGCCAGTAGAAGAGGGATTAAAAAGTAAAATTCTCGAGTTTAAAACGTAGTTGTTCCTAAATGTTCGTCAATAATGATTTGCTTATGTAAATTACATAGATTTATTTTGTAGAATGTTAAATAGTTGAAACAAACATGATACAGATATAAATGTCATAGCTTCTTAGGACATAACACTGAGGGGGGAAAGTACGTAGAGAGTAGATGTATGTTTCTAGTTATGCTTAATAAAAATTATATGATTAAAAGATACACGCGCGCGCACACACACACACACACACACACACACACACACATAAACTGTACGTGTGAAAATGCAGAGCAAAAGGACTGAAACGCTCACCCCCATGTTACAGTGATCAGGAGTGAGGCTGAGCCTTCGAGGGTGGATTGGGAAGGCATGTCTTCACTTGGTACTCTATATATCCTGATACACTGGAATTGTCCTGAAACAGTACAGTCATAATTTTAAAAGTTTTTTTTTTTTTTTTTTTAATCTTTTTGTTTTTACTCAAAAGAAAAACTGTGTGGTCTTGCAAGCCTGTGGGGCAAGGTCCTGTGGGGTCTGCTTCATTCCGGGTTTCCACCAGGAGTTTCTCACTCTGGTGTGGTTCTTGCTCACCCTTGTCTCCTGCCCTATCACCCACAACAAGGACTTAATTGGAATCCTTTTCCTCGCTTAGATTTGCGGCAGGAATTGGCTGTGCAGCAAAAGCAGGAGAAACCCAGGACGCCCATACCCAGCTCAGTGGATGCTGAGAGGACAGACACAGCGGTGCAGGCCACTGGCTCCGTGCCATCCACCCCCATAGCTCATCGAGGACCCAGTTCTAGTTTAAACACTCCTGGGACCTTCAGACGTGGTAAGGGGATGGGAGTTGGGAGAGTTCTCTTGGCTTCACAAGGCTTTCCTGGGTGAGAGAGAAATAGGGCCAGGCTGTACAGCAGGGAGCCAAGGCAGGGCTCACAGGGGCAGACTAATGTGGTAGGTGGGAGGAGCCTCATGAACAAGGCGGCAGGGGGCAGGGGAGTCTGCCGCAAACCAGAGAACGGAAGTCTCGTCCAGAGGGGCCGCTGCCTCTCTGCTTCAGCCCCGAGAGGTGTGGGTCCTTTGGTAAGGACCAGAGGCCAGAAGTCCTTGTGTTGTATATGAAATCTCCCAAATTAAATACTTCAGTAACGAGATAAAACATTTTGTGGGTCCAGAAATACATCCTGTAGAACTGATCCCAGCATAACCTGTGCTGAGTGGGGGAAAAAACCAAGAAATGGAGTGCTCACTCAGCCCCTCTGATGACTGATTAGCTGTGGGGCTCTGATTGGGCCACTTAATAACAAATAATAATAACAGACAATTGCTGAGCACTCAGGACGTGCCAGCCCTTCTGTTCGCTGTGCTCTGTGGGTATGTACGACCTCCTTGGATTTGCAGTAAGGCCCAAGAAGCAAGTAATGCAAGCCCTGCTCCCATCTGATGGATGAGGAGACTGGGACTCCGGGTTAAGGAGCTGGGCTGACATCGCACAGCTGGCGGATGCAGGCAGGCTCCGGGCTAACCCCACCACATACTGCTTGTCCCTCAGCTTGTGCCCAGCAGGCACGGAGTGTGCCATTGCCAGAGTCCCAGCCTAGTCCCACTTTAAGCACGTGCCTTAGCTGGGCCTCAGCTGCAGCAGGTGCGGGCGGGACCTGAGATCCTGCGTTTCTGAGGAGCGCCCGGGTAATGCTGAACCCTGAGCCCTGTGAGCCCTGCTCAGCAGAGAGAGAGGACTCCAAGGGGTGGAACCCTGACCAGTGGGCCTTGTTCAGATGCTGAGAATGTTAATTAACTGTATGGCGTTCCTCAGAGTTTCAGAAGACTTGCTTTTTTTTTTTATTTCGAAGAATAGCATCTAAAGTTAAATACTGAGTATAGTCATCATAAGGCTACGAGAAGTTGGTCATCAGGTACTCTCATTATGTCGGGCAGCACCCTAGTGATTGAAACAGGGCAGTGTTGGGGGTCAGAGGGCACAGGGGCCCACCTCCGGATTCCGCACTCAGAGATGTTAGTGCACAGACGTTTCCATGTGTGTTGGCATCACGTGTGTGTCCTTTTACACACACAGGCCTGGACGACTCCACTGGGGGGACCCCCCTCACGCCTGCAGCCCGGATATCAGCCCTCAACATCGTGGGAGACCTGCTGCGGAAAGTGGGGGTAAGACGGCATCGCGTGGTGTGGTGCCTGGCGTTCACGTGGCCTCCTCTGTCTTCAGGAGGCTTAAGGCATGAACTTACTGGCCGCTCCCCCTCTGGCAGAGGCATCGTGAGTGCAGGTGTAGGCCTGGCTCGTCTCGTGTCCCTTAGAACTGCTGTGCATCTGTGGGTGGTGTTTCTGGTTTTTAAAGTCTCATTTGATTGGTTTTGGCTGCTTGGCTTGTGTCTTAGTTCCGCGACCAGGGATTGAACCCAGGCCCCGGACAGTGAAAGCCCAGAGTCCTAACCATTGGGCATCCAGGGAAGGCCCTCGGGGAGCATTGTTTCTGACAAACCCAGGCTCTGACCCTGAGGCACCCTTAGATCCCCAGGTATACTGTTCTTTCCCTGGGCCATTTTCCCTGGAAGTTGGGGAAATTTGAATGGTATTAATGATATTTTTCTCAGTTTGAAGAAACTGAGAAAAATTGAAAACTGCCTTCGCTTTTCACACTGTTCATGGAGTTCTTGAGGCAAGAATACTGAAGTGGTTTGCCATTCCCTTCTCCAGGGGATCATATTTTGTCAGACATGGTTTTTATTTGCTTGGGGAATTAAGGGGAAGATCTTGAAAACATGTAAGACTCTGGGCACAAGCTGACGGACAGGCAGAAAACATGACCTTACAGGTTTTATGCTAATTACAGGGAAGGAGTCTTTGGTGCTCGAGAAATCACACAGCTATTCTCTGTAGCTGTTTCTCTCATTTTTAAAAATTACGCCTTTCTACATTTTTAAAAACGGAAAGCCACATAGTTTGAATCCTGCCAGTTTGTCATTGACCAGAATGTGTGTATTCAGAGTTAATAGAAGCTTGTGACTCGTTTCCCGTGTTTTTCTTTTTGGCTTTTGGTTTCCTGGTTTGCTGTTTTACACAGATTTTAACAGTTAGATTATAGAGAAGCCCAGGGTGATCTCAGCGCCCGTTTGGTTCCCAGAGGGTCTGTTTACAGCGAGGCAAGTTCTTGTTCAAACCTCCTGCCACTTGGTATGTGTTTACCTAGGTGACAGCGACAGTGAATGATTCCAGAAGTCAATTTCATTCTTTCTTGTAGGCAGACTTGGATCATAGGTAGGGTTAGTGACTTTTTAAGAGGCTCCTAGATGTCCTAGATATCTTAGTGGAGAAGGAAATGGCAACCCACTCCAATGTTCTCGCCTGGAGAATTCCAGGGATGGAGGAGCCTGGTGGGCTGCTGTCCATGGGGTCGCATAGGGTTGGACACGACTGCAGTGACTTAGTATGCATGTATGCATTGGAGAAGGAAATGGTAACCCCCTCCAGTGTTCTTGCCTGGAGATTCCCAGGGATGGAGGAGCCTGGTCGGCTGCTGTCTATGGCGTCGCACAGAGTCGGACACGATTGAAGCGACGTAGCAGCAGCAACAGCAGCAGGTGTCTTAGACCACCAGTTGTATGAGTTAGATGTACACTGAATTTGGTGGCGGGCGGGAAGGGCACGCTTTGGGGTTCTAATACAATGGTTCTCACACTAGTGCTTCTTGTTTGAGAACCACTCTTAAGTGATTGTGATGTGAATGGGCTCTGATGGCCCATACACATAATAACAGCGATGGCATCACTGATGCAATGGACATGGACTTGGGCAAACTCCAGGGGGTGGTGAGGGACAGGGAGGCCTGGTGTGCTACCGTCCAGGGGGTTGCAAAGAGTCGGACACAGCTGCGCGACCAAACAACAGTATGGACTGTGATGAGAGGTGTAAGGGTTCTTGTCTTCAACTTGAGCAGTGAAAGCATCTCTCTCTCCAGGCCCTGGAGTCCAAACTCGCTTCCTGCCGGAACTTCGTGTACGATCAGTCCCCAAGCCGAGCCAGTGGCCCAGCCTCGGGGCGGGGGAGCAAAAACAGAGACAGCGTGGACAGGCGGCCCGGCGGCAGCAGCGTGCCTCTAGGCGACAAAGGGTCAGTGCCTTGCGCCGTTCCTCCTCGGTGTCGGGAGAACCTGTCCACTCCAGCCAGGAGCCTCTGACCCCTGACCGATAGCTGTGTTTTTGAAAGTTGCAGGAATTATGTCAGCATATCTCTCTATCCCTTAAGGCTGAGTTAGTTGATATCTTCTGGTTTGGGCAAATGGCCAGGAAGAGGGTCGTTTTTATTGACTGTACAGCCCCAGCTCCCAGTCGTGCTGTGAGAAAGCCCTTTGTCTAAATCACTTGTTTGTGACTCAGGCTTTAAATACTGCTCTGCTTCCCCCAGAAGAGGATTTTGATTTTTTTTTTTTTTTTTTAAACCCTTTGGAACCTTCAGGAAACCAAATCAGCCAGACTGGATTCCTGAAGCCAGTCACTGGATTGGAAAACACAAACCTGACCTCTAACAGCTTCATTTATTTTCTGGCCTGAAGAACATCAGGGCGGCCTCCACATTCTAGAATTTTCTAAGATGTGCCGCCATCTCACTGGCCCCTGGGCCATGTAGATTTGGGGTGGTCAGTGGCAGATGGAGGACAAGAGAGGAAGGATTTGTTTTCCCCAGCATGCACGTAACTTCTGGACCTTTAGCCGGGGGTGTTCTTTGGAGGGTCTTCTGCGACTGGGCTTTTTGTGTGGCTTTGGGGGAGGGTCGTGAGTGCTAGATGGTCAGTGTCCTTTTCTTCATTTCACAGGAGAGAAAATTGAGACTCAGTGAGACACTGCTCCCTTGTATTCACCCTTGTAACTTGGTGGGCCCCATGCTAGCCAGCCTAGAACAGCTGTAATGTCCGCTTAACTTGGTTTGCTCTGTCTGAAGGTTGGGAAAACGCCTGGAGTTTGGGAAGCCGTCATCGAATGTTTCCTCACCGTCGCTGCCATCAGCCCAGGGTGTAGTCAAGATGTTGCTTTAGGAAAGCCACGGAAGCCGAGGCGAGCCCTTCCCTTCCTTCCCTCTTTAAACTAGGTTTTGGGTGTTTTGGGGTTTTTTTAAGTCGGTTTGAGAAATACGAGCAAGCAGTCACACAAAGCCAAGAGACTAAGGCCATTGCCGGTGGCCCTGGGTCGTTGGCTGCAGGAAATGCAGTCCCTTAACCCCCAGGCTCCGTGTTGGCATGTACAGCCGGGGGTGGGACCAACCTGACCCTCTGGAAAGGGCGACGTGGGTGCCAAGGCCGCCCCATCCTTCTCAGCTGAGCTGAGTCCTGATTGGTCTTGAGAGGTGTTTTTAATGATCGGAGACACCTATGAAGTGGAGTCTGAGCCCATCCTAGGCGGACCCTGACCCCCACAGGTGGCGCTTCTTCCAGAACAAAATCTCCAGTGCACTATGGCATGACAGGGGCCAGTGCCCTGAAATCACACCTGGGGTGAAGGATAGAACAGGCACGTACCTTTCATTTAAATTGTAGTGTGGTGTACCTCCGAGCCTTTTTTTTTTTTTTTCCCGAAGTGGAGTATAATTGCTTTACAATGTTGCTTAGTTTCTGCTGTGCAGCAAAGTGAATCAGCTACGTGTGTACATGGCTGGGTCATCACAGAGCACCGAGCTGAGCTCCCTGGGCTGCACGGCGGCTTCCCACTAGCTCTCTGTTTTATACACATGTACCTCCAAGATTTTTTAATCTGCCTGCCACTGAGGCTTTTAGAGGCATGCTTGAGTTTCAGTGTGAATTTTGTGGGGACCAGGTCAGTGGAAAGTCTGTGTCCTCTTTAGACCTATCCTTGTCCTGAGCCTCCCGCCCTGGTCTGGGAGTGACCTCTACTTCGGAGGGTTTCTGGGGTGTGATGGCCTTAGTGATGCAGCTCCCGAGAACAGGACTTCATTCAAAGCCTGGATGAAATAATCAAGGTTACCATCAGATAAGATGAAGCCACCAGGGTTGCATTGGGAGCGTCCTTATTAAAGAAGAAACGAACCCAGGATTTCCAGGCAGATGGCATGTGGCTCCTCCCTGCTGATTTGGAACAGCTGCCTCACACTTTGGACACAAGTAAAAAGAACATGTGAATTCAGGCATATGCATACAGCCTAACAGCCTTCTAAGTTATTTTTCCAAAAGAACAGCAATAGTATCCAGTTGAAAACAGAACTTTTCAAATGCTACTACTGAAATTCAGCAGAGAATTAAACTCCAGTGCTCACCTCATTACCATGGCAACATTCTAACCTGTATCGATAAAAGATGTATTTTTATTTTTTTTTAAAAGAACAATAAAATCAAGAGAAACTGATTTTCAGCTCGTTTCTGGCGGTCAGTAAATGCTGGTTAGTGCTTCTGGGTTTGTGCATCCAATGGTGAAAAACTTTTTTTTTTTAACCAAGTGACAATGAAAAAAACCTACTTTTAAAAAATTTCCTTTCGGGTCAGCTTAGAATTGTGTTTGGAACACGTGTATGTCCTATCCAAGTTGTATGGTCTTTCAGCGTGTCCTCGGGCTCTGTGACTCCTTTCTTTTCAGTCTGTTTGAGCCCACAGAGTCTGAGTATGGAGTCGTTTGTGTTGAGTGGNCCAGTCACTGGATTGGAAAACACAAACCTGACCTCTAACAGCTTCATTTATTTTCTGGCCTGAAGAACATCAGGGCGGCCTCCACATTCTAGAATTTTCTAAGATGTGCCGCCATCTCACTGGCCCCTGGGCCATGTAGATTTGGGGTGGTCAGTGGCAGATGGAGGACAAGAGAGGAAGGATTTGTTTTCCCCAGCATGCACGTAACTTCTGGACCTTTAGCCGGGGGTGTTCTTTGGAGGGTCTTCTGCGACTGGGCTTTTTGTGTGGCTTTGGGGGAGGGTCGTGAGTGCTAGATGGTCAGTGTCCTTTTCTTCATTTCACAGGAGAGAAAATTGAGACTCAGTGAGACACTGCTCCCTTGTATTCACCCTTGTAACTTGGTGGGCCCCATGCTAGCCAGCCTAGAACAGCTGTAATGTCCGCTTAACTTGGTTTGCTCTGTCTGAAGGTTGGGAAAACGCCTGGAGTTTGGGAAGCCGTCATCGAATGTTTCCTCACCGTCGCTGCCATCAGCCCAGGGTGTAGTCAAGATGTTGCTTTAGGAAAGCCACGGAAGCCGAGGCGAGCCCTTCCCTTCCTTCCCTCTTTAAACTAGGTTTTGGGTGTTTTGGGGTTTTTTTAAGTCGGTTTGAGAAATACGAGCAAGCAGTCACACAAAGCCAAGAGACTAAGGCCATTGCCGGTGGCCCTGGGTCGTTGGCTGCAGGAAATGCAGTCCCTTAACCCCCAGGCTCCGTGTTGGCATGTACAGCCGGGGGTGGGACCAACCTGACCCTCTGGAAAGGGCGACGTGGGTGCCAAGGCCGCCCCATCCTTCTCAGCTGAGCTGAGTCCTGATTGGTCTTGAGAGGTGTTTTTAATGATCGGAGACACCTATGAAGTGGAGTCTGAGCCCATCCTAGGCGGACCCTGACCCCCACAGGTGGCGCTTCTTCCAGAACAAAATCTCCAGTGCACTATGGCATGACAGGGGCCAGTGCCCTGAAATCACACCTGGGGTGAAGGATAGAACAGGCACGTACCTTTCATTTAAATTGTAGTGTGGTGTACCTCCGAGCCTTTTTTTTTTTTTTTCCCGAAGTGGAGTATAATTGCTTTACAATGTTGCTTAGTTTCTGCTGTGCAGCAAAGTGAATCAGCTACGTGTGTACATGGCTGGGTCATCACAGAGCACCGAGCTGAGCTCCCTGGGCTGCACGGCGGCTTCCCACTAGCTCTCTGTTTTATACACATGTACCTCCAAGATTTTTTAATCTGCCTGCCACTGAGGCTTTTAGAGGCATGCTTGAGTTTCAGTGTGAATTTTGTGGGGACCAGGTCAGTGGAAAGTCTGTGTCCTCTTTAGACCTATCCTTGTCCTGAGCCTCCCGCCCTGGTCTGGGAGTGACCTCTACTTCGGAGGGTTTCTGGGGTGTGATGGCCTTAGTGATGCAGCTCCCGAGAACAGGACTTCATTCAAAGCCTGGATGAAATAATCAAGGTTACCATCAGATAAGATGAAGCCACCAGGGTTGCATTGGGAGCGTCCTTATTAAAGAAGAAACGAACCCAGGATTTCCAGGCAGATGGCATGTGGCTCCTCCCTGCTGATTTGGAACAGCTGCCTCACACTTTGGACACAAGTAAAAAGAACATGTGAATTCAGGCATATGCATACAGCCTAACAGCCTTCTAAGTTATTTTTCCAAAAGAACAGCAATAGTATCCAGTTGAAAACAGAACTTTTCAAATGCTACTACTGAAATTCAGCAGAGAATTAAACTCCAGTGCTCACCTCATTACCATGGCAACATTCTAACCTGTATCGATAAAAGATGTATTTTTATTTTTTTTTAAAAGAACAATAAAATCAAGAGAAACTGATTTTCAGCTCGTTTCTGGCGGTCAGTAAATGCTGGTTAGTGCTTCTGGGTTTGTGCATCCAATGGTGAAAAACTTTTTTTTTTTAACCAAGTGACAATGAAAAAAACCTACTTTTAAAAAATTTCCTTTCGGGTCAGCTTAGAATTGTGTTTGGAACACGTGTATGTCCTATCCAAGTTGTATGGTCTTTCAGCGTGTCCTCGGGCTCTGTGACTCCTTTCTTTTCAGTCTGTTTGAGCCCACAGAGTCTGAGTATGGAGTCGTTTGTGTTGAGTGGAACCATTGCCAGGCAGCTCGGTCTAGAGCATGCAGGTGAAGGAAAGGACAGGCCTAGACCCGGTTCTTATGGCCCTCATGCCAAGAATGGTTTATACATTTTTAAAGGATAGTTTAATAATTAAAAAAAAAAAAAAAGACAAAAATGTGACAGAGACTTTCTAGGCCTTTATAGAAAAAGTTTGTCAACCCCTGCTGGACGAAGTCTTGTGTTTTAACTCAAACATTCAAGGAACGCTTAATGTTAATTCTTCACATTAACTACGTACTTGGTTTGTGTGTTTTGTTTTTTAAGAATTTTTTACGTGGATAGTTTTTAAAGTCTTTATTGAACTTGTTACAATATTGCTTCTGTCTTATGTTTAGTTTTTTTGGCTGTAAGGCATGTGGGATCTTGCTCGACCAGGGTTCAAACCCACACCCTCTGCACTGGAAGGCAAAGTCTCAGCCACCAGGCCACCAGGGAAGTCCCCATCACGTGCCATTTTGATTGATGCACGTGTTCTTCCTGAGCCCCGTCCTGCTCCCTGGGCCTCGAGCTGCTCACCCCCTATGGGGAAGAGCCCCTCCCTCAGAATCACTCCGAGGTTCTGCTCTCCTCCTAGCCAGCTGTGGGATGTTGGACAATTCAGCTCACCTCCCTAGACCTCGGTTTCCCCATTGAATGAATTAGCAACCCTGACTTCATAAACGTATGTCACTTAGTCGTATCCGCCTCATTGCAACCCTATGGACTGGAACCCACAAGGTTCCTCTGTCTATGGTATTTTCCAGGCAAGAATACTGTTGCCAGTGGGTTGCCAGTTCCTGCTCTACTGACTTCATAGGATCATCATAAATGAGGCCACTCTGCCCCCTCTCCCTTCCCTACCTATCCCGTCCTGTCCTTTTTCTCTAGAAAGCAACAGAAAAGCCAACTTGGTTGTAGTGATTTATAACCTTTTATTAGTGAGGGTGTCCTTAAGTACAGTCAGTGCATATAAAACAGTGTGAATTTCCTGCTCTTAGCCTTTGAGCGGCGTCTCCTTTGTAACTCACGTGACTACAGAAGGCACTTGGTCTCAGTGAACTGTGTGCATCTGACGTGTGGGAACTGGAGGGAAGAGGAATTCTCAAACCAGCCCCCACCCCCACCCCCACCCCGGGATGATGGAAGGGTCCACAGGGCAGGAAAGTTGGGGAGTGGGGGCAGGGACACCCGTCTCGGTGGTGACTTTCTCCCCGTTTCATGTAAAGTTGCCAGTGATTAGTTATTGTGGATATATTTTTCTAAAAATTCAAAAAAATCTCTGCACAGGTCTTGGCAGAGAGGTTGGATGTGTCTGTGTCTCTTGTTGGATTTTTCGCCTTTGGTACCTCGTTCCAAACTTAAGATGATGCCCTGAATGCAGGGCGGTGTTTATATTCATCGTGAGGGGTGTCTGTGATGTTTGGAGTTTGAAAATGGCTTTAGACAGTGCTAAGCGGAGTCCACTGGGTTTGGTTCTGTCCCGTTTTTGAGCAAGTCATTCATTCACTGGCTTTGGTTCCGTTGAAGTCAGCATCGCGAGCGTCCATTTCCTCCTCAGACCCGTCCGCGTTCTCAATAACTCTACGTCCTCCAGACCTTCTTGTGGGAACAAAAGTGGTCTCGTTCCCTCGCCTGTGGGTTTTTAAGAAGACACACATTTGTTTAGTACAGAAACCTTCCGCGAGGTTAGAGGAGGTTTTTAGACTGAGCAAAGAACAAACAGAGACTTGGAACAAATGAGACGCAAATATATTCGGGTGGAAGTGAACAAATCCTGACTCGTCTGGAGGTATGGGTGCATTTAATCAGCTGCAGTGGAGGCAGAATAGGTTTTTCAAAGCAGGACCATCTGCTTTAGAAAAATGTCTGGCTTGGGCAGTTGCTGACCCACCGGCTTCCAGTTGGCTGTGGACTTGTATTTAGAAAAGAAGGAGGAGAGGCAAGTGGGGTGATGGCCCCGCGTGGGATTATTCCTACCCTCGGGGGCCAGGATGAGGGGGAACTGTTGTGTCCGCACCTCCTCTTTTGCAGAAGGAAAAGCGGGGAGGGGGTCAGGTTTTGAATTGGAGGAAGGTGAGCATGACCACCAAGGGCAGCCTTGAGAGGGAAGGCGGTCCCTGTGTGGTCGCCAGAAGAATGCTGTCTGGTTAAAGGCACCGACACACCCTGCTTCCGTGGAGCAGAATTCTTGGCCTGAGTTCCCCCAAGGCAGGGATCTCATCTTTCTTGTGCTCACTATGGCAGACACCGTGCAAGGCAGAGAACAGGTGCTCAGTGGATATCTGTCAGAAAAACATTAGACCCGTTAATCCAAGGTGTCTTTTAACTGTAACGGGTGGGACGCCCCTTTCTGTCTTTCCCATTCCCATTGCCTCGTCTCTGTCCTGCTGGATGCCCTGTTCCCACCAGGGCCCGCCCTGGTCCCTGGCAGGGAAGCTTTGTATAAGAAGGCGGGGCAGGCACGCAGGAGGAAAAGTCAGACCTGCCTGCTCTTAACCTCCACCATTTGGAAGGAATGTTTGCCTTCTTTTCAGCAACCACAACAAATGTTAAATGTTGAGCTCTGGCTATCTGACACCGTTTGACGGGTCTTAATTCATTTTAGGATGTCTAAGAAGAAAGCAGACTTTTGCAACAAAAAACATCCACTTCACGACACAAAGGCGGGACAAAGGAAAGCCACGAGGGTGAGCCCAGCCCATCGATTCTTTAGTCACAGGGTCGACTCAGACAGGCAAGACAGGAGGCAGAAGCAAGGCCCAGAGATTCCTGATCGCTGACAGGCTTTGCAGCACGAGCCATCTGGGTCCAAGGGTGGGAGGAACTGGGCCGGTAAAGCCCACTGGGTACGGCAGATGGTACTTCCCAAGAGGGCAGCGATCAGGAATAAATACTTAAAGTGGTAGACACTGCCAACTAAAGACTCAGGGCAGCCTTCCTCCCATCAGAGGAAGCTTCTAGGTCCCCAACTCCTTTGAAAGTAACTTTATATCACTCCTTCCCTAGAGGTGACCTTTAAACAATCTCTTCCTTCCTTAGCAGTGTGTCCTCTCAGCATGCAGGGCTCAGCAGTCGTCCACACAGCTTTCTCCTCCGCGTCTAACCTTCCAGATTCATCACTGGATGGGATGGGTTGGGAAACAGTGCCTCGGTTTCCCTTTGCCTCTCAGAAGAGCCTGTACTTGCTAACTGCGTGTGTGCTAAGCTGCTTTAGTCATGTCCAACTCTTGTGACCCTGTGAACTGTAGCCCTCCAGGCTCTTCAGACCATGGGGATTCTCCAGGCAAGAATACTGGAGTGGGTTGCCATGCCCTCCTCCAGAGGATCTTCCTGACCCAGGGACTCAACACGAGTCTCTCATATCTCCTGCATTGGAATGTGGGTTCTTTACCTCTCGCACCACCTGGGAAGCCCATGTTTGCTAAGTCGAGGAGTTGAACTGATCAATATGCTCCTTTGACTTAAGAAGTAAGTCAATCACTCCTGGGTCTCTGGAAGCCCCCCTGCGTGGGCACCAGGCCTGAAGCTGGTCTGTTTTGGTTCAGGAGCCTCGCTTGAAGGAACAAGACTCATATGCTAGGCAAAAGTTGGGTATCTCTGCCAAAGGAAGTAAGGGACTCCTCTAAAAATTTGCTTGAAGTGTCTGATCCTGGAGAATTTGGGTTCTGTTCACGGACTCGGGAACGTATTTCAGGCACTGCTGGCATCCCAGGAATGAGCATGAGCATGTAGGGCCTGCTACCCTACAAGGACTCAGGTTCCATCAACCAATGGAGCCTACACTCCAACCAAGCCTGAGACCCAGCTTATCCCATGATCTGGATGGGCTGGCAGGAGAGCTGCTCAAGAGCAGTACCCCAGAGGCGTGACGCTCCCACCTAAAGCTCCTGCCGAGACCTCCTCCAGTTTTAAGTATTTTGGGTACAGCGACAGCAAAGCCAAGATTTCTCCAGGAGAGAAGACAGACAGAAGGCAGGGCTTGCTGGGCCTCAAAGAGGATGAGGGGGAAGCTGGGCCCCAGGGCCCAACTGCACGTGTGAAGACATTGTTAGAATCCCAGAGAAGCTGAGGCCTCTGACCCCAGTCTTTGACGGCCCTGTGCACCCTCTGAGTCGTGGGTGTCCATCCCTGGTCTGTGAACACGTGCCTGTGAGGCCTCTGGGAAAGACTCAGCCTGACCCGGCCTTTGTGCACTCAAGATGCGGTTAGCGGCTGGCCTTGCTGAAGCCCCACGCAGCCCTAGTGAAGGTGAGACGTCCGGATGAGAGCTCGTTCACTCGCACGCATGTGTGGAAACCCCAGCCCAGGGGGCCTGTGGCTGGGGGCCACCACGACTCTGTGCCTGGCTCACTCCAAACTGTGAACCAGACCAGCCGATGGCAGCCATTCTCCAGGAAGGTACCTGGACGATGGCGCTGGTGCCTCTGCTCAGCAAGATGCCTGAGCTGGATGAGGGGGCACGGACGGCCCAGCCATGGCCTCACTGTGTACGAGGGGCCTGCCACCCAAGTAAGAACCCTCCAAGCCACGCAAAACAGCCTCTAAACTTGTCAGCACGCGGTGTGACAGGCCACGTCAGTGCCACGTCAAACGCCCAAGCGGGAGGAAGGAAGGAGACTTTGTGAAGATGCATGTTTGGGCACATGTTGGCCTTGATGAAAGACCGTTTTGAACCTAAGATCCCTAAGCCTTCGGACTTTGTAGACATCTCAGAAGTTTGGGAGGGCCCACAAAGGGGGACAGGGAGACGGTGCCGGGGGGAGGGGGGTGGCGCTGGCAGAAAGGAAATGGAAACCAGGAGCCACACGCACACACACACACGAGCCGCGAAGCTGCAGGCATGATACCTGGTGAGTCATTGCGGAGTTTCCTGGGGGAGGGGGCCTCTGAAACAGAGAGAGAGAGTCCCCAGTGGTTACCATCCTCCTGTTCAAGTGCGAGTTTAATCATTAAAAGCGTTTGCTTCAATTCAGTAGTTAACAGCCAGTTTTAAGGGCCCTTACAGCGGAGCGCCTGCAGCCACCAAGCACTCAGGGAAGCTGGCACACAAAGGGACAAGTGGTTTGTTTTTTTCCAATTAAAAAGCACTTTCTGTCCTTCAGAGCTTAAAGAACGCAGGCTTAATGGCTTTCTCCCCTTTCGCATTTCTCTTCTGGAAGGTAAAGGAATCTGAGTAAGCTAGGCCAGAAGATCCTTGTGAGACCAGAACCTGAACAGCTCCAGGCAAGGAGCCTGCAGCAGCATGTCACTCCATTACCGTGACTGTCTCCACTGCCTCTCACACCCGTAGCCAGGAGGTAGAGGCGGGCACCTGGGTGGCTCACGTGGAGATGCCTGGCAGTCTGGGGAGGGATGGGTGCGTTGGTCAGGCTCTAATGAGGGCTCGCATTGCGATGTATCTGGCTGTTAAAATCTGTGAAATGTGCGTTATAATTCCTTGCTCATGGAGAAGCTGGCGAGGCTTATGAACCTCACTCAAAGCTCTCGTGCTTGGTCTTGGGTTTCTGCATGTTTGGAGGACTCAGAGAAGGCAGCAAAGGTGGGAGCTGTCTTCCACCCATATGTACGTGTATGCTTGTGTTAACTGTAAAAAATGTGTGTTCTAATACCAGCCCATACGGCCCCGAGAAGGGTCAGTTATCTGGGGCAGAATCCAAAAGGGATGGTCGACTTGTGCTGCACGAATCACCGGTCCCAGGAATTCCCTGGTGGTCCAGTGGTTGGCACTCTGAGCTCTCACTGCCAAGGACTGGGTTCAGTCTCTGTTCCAGCAACTAAGATCCCATAAGCCTCGAAGTGCAGCCTAAAGATTTTAAAAATTAAAAAAGAAAAAAGACAGACATCGGTCCCAAGAAAGGGACAGTGACAACAAAATGGCAAGAGAGCTGGGGTGGCTGAGTGCGCCCCACTGCTCAGCCGTTGTCCATGGAAGGGCAGCGTCCAGTCAGCAGCAGAGGGCTCGGGCGGAGGTGGGGGAGGCTCCAGCAGTGGGAACACGCTGCCCGACTGCCACCTCGCACGGGCAGGGGGCTCCTTCCTGAACGCCTGCGCTTGGAGCCAGCTGCTCACTCCTTCCTTGTGAAAGCGGTTCAGGCTTCCCCTCATCTCCTAGAGTGGTTCTCAGGGTCTGGAGCTGAGATGCCAGGTGATTTCAGAGGGTTCCCAGGCATGCCCTTGGATTGCTTAATTGCACCATGAGAAAGGGGCTCCCCTTTCCGCTCTTTAAAGACATCTGATTATGTCAGAGAGTCTGTTTGGTGCTAATGTGGTTTTTTTTGTCATCGCCTTTTTAATGAGAAGTCAGCTTTCAGGTCACAGTCATCAGCTTGTGGCCAAAACAGCTAGAACTCACTGTTGTTTTGTTTTCACTGTGTTTAACTTGATTGTGACCTGTTGATGCAGGGGACCCTGGTTTAACAATACGGGGGGGGGGGGGGGGGTGG
>SJYA01003036.1:1507563-1534117 GCA_006410615.1 Neotragus moschatus
AGGGGGAGGGGTGGGGAGGGAGGGGAAGGTCCCGGCAGCACTAAGTGGAGTCAGCTTGGTGTCTCAATGGCATGTTTCTCATGAAGTGGCAGCGCTCCTGTTGGCTTTCTCGCACAGCTTTGAGCTGCAGAAGGTTGGCAGTTGGATTTCATCTGTGTTGTATTTTAATCAAGTGAGCCCAGCACAGCAGGAAGAGGGACCAGAGTGTGGAGGGTGTGCGAGAGGCTGATCCTAACCGTGAAGTCAGTGGGGCTGCGAGAGGCTGAGCCGAGGGGTGCAAGACACCGGTGGAGACAGAGGGGAGAGCAGAAGAAAGGCCGTGGCAGGCTGAGGATGTAATGCCTGATGGTCAGGTTAGGGCTGAGAGTTAGCGGGTGTGCGGGTGAGTGGCAGGGCCCTGGAGGAGAGAAGGTCATGGACTTGAGGCTGGATCACCCGCCTGCAGGGTGTGGGTGGATGACACGGAAAGCGTGGAGCTAGGCCTTTCAGGGAACTGGGTGGACCAGGGGCTGGAAGTTGCCTTGGGGAGCAGGAAGCACCTACCGCCTTCAGGCCCAGAGGTTCAGGGTGGGAGAGAAAACAACCCTGCCCACTTAAGGCAGAGGGGCTTGACTGTGGGCAACAGCATCCCCCGGGGACATCAGGGGATGTGCCATTGCATCTAGCTTGCGGAGGCCAGGAGTGCGGCTTAGCGTCCTGCAGGGCACAGGCCAGCCCTTGACAGTTGCTCAGTCATGTCCAACTCTTTGCGACCCCCTGGACTGACCGTAGCCCACCAGGCTCCTCTGTCCATGGGATTCTCGAGGCAAGAATACTGGAGTGGGTTGCCCCGCCCTTCTCCAGGGGATCTTCCCAACACAGGGATTGAGCCTGGGTCTTCTGAACTGCAAGCAGATTCTCTACCATCTGAGCTACCAGGGAAGCCCACGATAAACAAAGAGTTGTTTAGCCCTGGATGGCGACTGGGCAGAGAAACCCTGAGTTAGGAAGAGCGGGGAAGAGAGAGTCCAGAAGAGAGGGGAAGAGAGAAGGGAGTCTGCCAGTGTCCTGACACAGAGAAGAAGGGTCTCAGGAGACAGGGAGACACTGCCTGGTTCTCCTGCTCCTCGCCAGGAGGACGGGAAGGGACTGGTTGTTGGAACAGAAGGGGAGCCACTCAAAGGCAGGGCCCCTGTAACCTGAGCCACACCCCCCAACATCCAGCACAGACTGGTGCTGCATACATGATGAGCTGAGCGGCTCCAGGGAGAGGGCCCCTGAGCCACTGTGGGCGTTTCAGGCCACCCCGAGTGCCCAGTCTGCAACCCCCGAGGCCCCCAGAGGCTGGAGCCTCACCTGAGCTTGCTCTTAAGCGCCGTCACCTCGCGGCCCATGGCCTCGTTGCTCTCTGTGGCCTCATCCAGCTCGCGCTGCAGCTTCCTGCGGTTGGCGTTGATGCGCTGGGACTCCTCCTCCGCCTCCTCCAGCTGCCTCTTGAGTTGCTTGACCCTCAAGTTTCCTTTCTCGGCCTGGCAAGGAGCGGCCCGAGGGTCAGGCGGGTGCATGGCGGGGCCTGCAGGGCTGGGCGGGGGGCCGGGGCGCGGTTACCTGCTCCTTGTACTGCTCTGCCATCTTGCGCTCATCCTCCACCTGCAGCAGGGCCTCCTTCAGC
The DNA here is from genome assembly GCA_006410615.1 of Neotragus moschatus. Taxonomy (NCBI): domain Eukaryota; kingdom Metazoa; phylum Chordata; class Mammalia; order Artiodactyla; family Bovidae; genus Neotragus; species Neotragus moschatus. Next base: position 1,509,215 of record SJYA01003036.1, read on the forward strand.
TTCTTGTCCTTCTGCTTCAGTGACTTGGCGGTCGCCTGTTTCTCTCTGCATACACGGGGCAAGCAGGAAGGTTCAGATGGGGAGGGCCTCCCTGCAGCCAGTGTGTGAACCCAACCAGCGTCACCCACGTGGGCATTTTCCTTTTTTTTAATTAAATTATTTGGCTGCACCGGGTCTTGGCTATGGCATGTGGGATCTAGTTCTCTGACCTGGGATCGAACCCTTGTCCCCTCTGCATTGGGAGCACAGAGTCTTAGCCATTAAGGGCCACCAGGGAAGTCCCCACATGGGCACCTTTCCTGAGCCCGAATCAGAGCTCATTCTGAGAAATCGTCCACGAAAATGAATGCCGTGCTGACCCTGGCCACAGTGTGGGAGGACCTTGGAAGCATGCTCAGTGAAAGAAAGCCAGTCTTAACAAGCGGCCCTGTGTTGTATGCCCCCACTTTGCGAAATGTCCAGAACAGACAATAGAGACAGGAAGTAGATGAGTGGTTGCCTGGAGCCGGGGATGCGAAATAGAGGGTGATGGCTAAGGACACAGGGCTTCTTACTGGTTCTTCTTAACGTGCCACAGTTGACTGTAGAGAAGGTGTGCCTATGAGTTGTACACTGGGAGCCACTGGTGGCTCAGATGGTAAAGAATCCACCCGCACTGTGGGAGACCAGGACTCGATCCCTGGGTCGGGAAGATCCCCTGGAGAAGGGAATGGCTGCCCATTCCAGTATTCTTGTCTAGAGAATCCCATGGGCAGAGCACCTGGCGGGCTATAGTCCGTAGGGTTGCAAAGAGTTGGACATGACTGAGCAACCAAGCACCCACGCACACACTGAGCCGTATGCTTTAAATTGGTGAACTGTTGTGACACGTGACTTTCCAATGAAGTCGCCACAAAAAAAGGCAAAAACAGTGCAAGGATCTAGAACCTGTCTGATGGTCAGCTCAGGGACTACGTGTAAGTCAGCAGCCTGCCCATGACTGTGGGTGCCAAAGGGGCTGAGGACCTGGCTGTTTGCTGTACCCGTTAGCATGACAGCCTGCAGACACGAGTTAGGCAAAGTCCTGGGAGCTCCTGGGAATACCAGCTGACGTCACTGAGGAGTCTGGCCACTTAGAGCAGCTAGCATCTCAGATGCTCACTTGGGGCACAGCGCCTGCCCGTGTTCTCACTCAGTTCACCCAGCACAGCTGCCTCGCAGGCACCTCTGAGCCAATTCTCGGCCAGAGCTGATGCCCAGGGAGGCTGGCTGACCCCTCCACACCCCCACTGCTCGCTGGCAAGCAGGCAGTCTTTGAGGTGCTGCTTGACAGCCCCCCCAGCCCCCGTACCTGGCCTCCTGCTCCACCTGCTCCTCCAGCTGTGCAATCTTGGCCTCCAGGGCCGCGATGGTGGACTTGAACTTGGACTTGACTGCCCCCTCCATCTCCTGCAGCTTGCTCCGCAGCTCCTTGTTCTGCCGCTCAAGCTGCTGCCGTGCGTGCTCATTCTTCTGGGCTGCACTGCGCTCCGTGGCCAGCTCGTTGCTGAGCTGCTCCGCCTGGGGAGGACGGTGGAGGTCACTAGGTGGAGGGCGCCCGGAAACCCCCCTTCCTCCCCTCCGGCACCCAGCCCCTCCCTGGCCATCCTTCAAGGCTCAGCCAAGGGGCAGCCCTTCTAGGCCACATCTCAGTGCCACACCAGTTCCACAACGGGTCCCAGTGCCATGGTGGACGGGTGCTCACTGTCGGGGGGGGGGCTAAGGAAAAGTCAGGAAGGTGACCGCCAAGCCCTTCTGGGCGAGCCTTGTCTGCTGGAGGGAGCCACCATGGGAGGCCCTGCAGGCCGGGTGCTGGGGTGACCAGAGAGGAGGAAGTGGGTACTCCAGAGCGGATGTGCTGGGTCCCTACTCTCCTGCCTCGTTCCACCCTCAGCCTGGGCCTGGCACACAGGAGCCTGTCCCAGGGCGGGTCCAGGCTGCCCTGGCCCCTACCTGCTGCGTGGCCTTCCGGACACGGTCACTCATGGATTCCATGTTGCCTTGCTCTTCCTCCAGCTCCTCCTCGAGCTGTGCGATCCGGGCCTCCAGGCGGCGCTTCTCGTCCTGCAGTGCATTCCTAAGGGAAAGGCAGCCGCCCTGGGACCTCCAGCCTCCCCTGGCTTAGGCAGCTCCCTCCCTTGGGGGAGCAATGCCTCCAGGTCATCCTCTTTTACAATCAAGACTCAGAGAGGCTTACAGGCTTGTGCAAACTCACGCAGCTGGGAAGCAGGGAGCCAGCTGGTATTAGCAAAGCCAGGCCTGAGATGAGGACCAGCTCCCTCCTCCCCAACATCCCCAGATGCCCCGCCCCCACCAGACTACATCCCCAAATAGGGTGTGAAAAACACATGTCCCCTGTCACAAGCTCAGCTGAACGTGCTATCACGTTCAGGGACCCCTTTCTCCCCAGGCGGCTCCTACCTTCCCGACACGCTGCTGGCCAGTTCCTCTGCCAGCTCGTCCTTCTCCAGGTCTGCCTGCTTGCGAGCCCTTTCGGCCGCTGCTAGATCCTGGACGGTGGGAGGCAGGGAGGAAGGAAACCAGTTGGCTGTCAGGAGGGCCTGTGCCTCACCCAAGCATTTACCCCGCTCCCAGCAGCAGGCCCCTGGCCACCTCCATGGCTATCCTTGAAAATGGCGTGACCTCCTCCGAGCTTCGGGGGCGGCCTGCAGATCCATCAGCGAGAAAACCCTGTGTCTTTCCATACCCATGCTACAAGGCCCTCACTTGTGGGATGCTGAATGTGGGCGCCCGAGCCCGGGGTGCCCAGGGCCCCCCCACCACCCCCCCCCGTCAGGGCCCCCACAGTGCGGAGAAGGCTTTACCTCCTGTAGCTGCATGAGCTCTGCCTCCAAGCTCTTGGCTTTCTTCTCATTCTCTTTGGCCGTGGCAAAGATCTCGTCCCGGGAGGTGCGGGCGTCTTCCAGCTCTCTCTGGAAGTCCTTCATCTGAGCCTGCATGAGGACAGGCAGGACCAGATAAGAAGTCCTCACTCACCGGGTCCCGTGGCCCAAATTACCTTTCTGAACCAGCCTGAGTGTATGTTAGTTGCTCAGTCGTGCCCAACCCCTCGCAACCCTGTGGACTGTAGCCTGCCAGCTCCTCTGTCCAGGGGATTCTCCAGGCAAGAATGCTGGAGTGGGTTGCCATTTCTTCCTCCAGAGGATCTTCCCAACCTAGGGACTGAACCTGGGTCTCCTGCATTGCAGGCAGATTCCTGACCGTCGGAGCCACCAGGGAAGCCTAGGCTTTCCCACCATTTAACCACAAAGCCCTTGGCCGCAGGTGGCTGCCTGGGGGCTCTGGACGGGCTCCACAGACTTAAGAAATGGTGCTGAGGTCCTGAGTGTTAGCCTCTCAGTGGTGTCTGACTCTTCACAGCAACCCCATGGACTGTATAGCCTACCAGGCTCCTCTGTCCATGGAATTCAGGCAAGAATACTGATGTGGGTTGCTATTCCCTTCTCCAGGGAATCTTCCTAACCCAGGGATAGAAACCTGCATTACAGGCAGATTCTTTACCATCTGGGCCACCAGGGAAGCCCAGAGCCAAACACCTGAGGATAGTGTTTGGCTGTTGCTGAGCTGCTCCACCTGGGGAGGAGGGTGGAGGCCACCAGGTGGAGGGTGACCTCACCACCTCTGCCCCCAGGGCAGGAAACAGCCCCCAAAGCAAAAGCATGATGGAAAAGCACCAGGTGACCAGGCACCAGCGACAGAAGGAGGCTGCGTCCTCCTGTGGCTGTGGACCCGACCTCCCTGGTCCTTGGGGCGCCACCCACCTGCAGTTTTCGCAGCTGCTTGATAGCTTCCTCCCTCCCCTTGACGGCCGAGTCGGCCTGCAGTTCCAGGTCCTTCAGATCCCCTTCCAGCTTCTTCTTGGCTGCCACCGCCAGGGCGCGTTGCTTCCTCTCGTCTTCCAGTTCCGTCTCATATTCGTGGAGCTGGGTGAGGCCAGCAACATGTGCTGCAGGGCAGGGCTGCCCCTCGGATCCCTTCCCCCAGGGCCCAGGTCTCACCACCGCCGAAGGTGGGCTTCCCATCCCCCGGTTGGGTTTCCCCAAAGCCAGGAGGTGGTGGCGGAAGGAAGGAATGCCGGCTGGCCCCCCTCCCCTCCCCTCTCTCCCCGCCGCCGTGGATTACCTGCCTCTGGAGTTGCCTCCGCTTTTCTTCATTCTGCTCGTCCCGTGCCTGGAGGTCCCGCTCAAACTGTACTTTAAGGGCCTGCATGTTGACCTCCAGCCTCAGCTTGGCGTCTTCTGTCGCCTGCAGCTCGTCCTCGAGCTCTTCCAGCTGGGTCTTCATCTCCTCCATCTGGGTCTCCAGGGCCCGCTTGGACTTCTCCAGCTCATGGACCTTGGACGTGAGGGGTGATGTCATGAAGATGGTCGGGCAGCCCCCAGTGATGGGCAGCTCATCGTGATCCAGGAGGTGGCTTTTGATGCCCCCAGGATGCATGACCAGGAGTCCAGACCACAGCCTTTCTCTCAGAACCCTTGACTCAGAGCTTACCCCCCAAGGCTGTTCCCAACAGCCCAAGGCTGGGCCCCTCTTTGCGTCAGCCCGAGGGACTCCCTTCAGTTCCTGATTATCGCTTACCATGAATGAGGAATGGAGCCTCCTCCTTTACCCGTGGGCTGAGAACTAGCAGAGACGGTTGGGGGCGGGGGGACGTGGACAAGCAAAGACGATGAAGAGCCACTTACGTTCTTGCCCACGTCGTCCTTGGAGCTAACTAGATCCTCCATCTCGGCTTTGAGCATCTTGTTGGTCCTCTCGAGCTCTTCTTTGGCTTCCAAGGCTTCCTCGAGGGCCCGCGCCAGCGACAAGGCTTTGGTTTCCTTTTCCCTGGCTTCTGCCTCGGCTCTGTCTCTCTCATCCGCATATTTGGAAGAGATATTTTTCTCCTCAGCCAACAACTGCAACACAGCAAAAGACCCAGAGGTGAGCTCTAGGCGTGCCCGAGGGCCGGCGGCATTTAACTGCAAATATGGGGAAGGAGCGTTGTGTGCAGCTGAACTCATCCTGGTACAGCTAGGTCACATATCTATGCAGATGGTTTATAACAGTCCTGCTTGCCGCCTTCTAGGTCAGCTTTGCAGAGCCAGCATTCGCCGTATCTTTGTGCTTAGAAATCGCTAATGCTGCCCATGTTGGTTAGAACATACTGTGACCAAGGTCAGGGTGACACTTAATCCTGCCAGAGGCCAGTTATTCTTTTGTTTCATGGCCACAGTCACTCCCTATGAGCCACCCTATGAGGAGAGAAATGGTGAATATGTGGATGGATTTGCACACACCCTCTGCCTGAGGAAGCGGCTCCAAGAATACCCCATTCTGACGTTACTCTCATCTTTAGAAATAGAGGGGCTTCCCTGGTGACTCAGTGGAAAAGGATCCTTCTGCCAATGCAGGAGACTCGGGTTGGATCCCTGGGACAGGGAGATCCCCTGGAGAAGGAACTGGCAACCCACTCCGGTATCCTTGCCTGGGACATTCCATGGACAGAAAAGCCTGGTGGGCTACAGTGCAAGGGGTCGCAGAGAGTTGGACATGACTGAGCAACTAAATAACAACAGGAACTAGCAGTATTCACTGCAGCATCCAAAACCCAGACTGCCAGAGTCCAGCAAAGATGGGCACATGACAGGGCCTCCCAACAGCAGTCAACACAAAAACTCTCCACTGTTTGTGACGGGAAAATAATAGAGCAGTCTCAGACCCTGGACCAGATAATGAACCAGCAGATAAGAAACACTAAGAACAAGCTGTCAGCACAGAGAAGGGATGGCTGGTAGAAAACAATCCCAAAAGTCCATCCCCAAATTGATTTTTGGAATAAACCCTGAGTCACATATAAACCAAAAAATATTTACTGACTCTGGGTAACACATATTAAAAGCTGGTATTTAGAGGTTTGGGTCATACAGGTGTGTGCATTTATCAGAACTCAGTGAGTGTATATTTAAGATTTATGTATTTCATTGTATATAATTTTACTTCAAGGGAAGAAAAGATATTTTGAAAAATGAACCCTAGTTAATATGCAGTGTGGAGGTATCTAAAGGGTGATGTACAGTTGTCTGTAATTTGCTTTTAGGTGCAACTAAAAGATAAGATACAAATGAGAGATGTAATACACTCATAAATAAGCATGTGATAAAGTCAGTGAAGTGTTAGTCATTCAGTCATGTCCAACCCTTTGCGATCCCATAGACTATAGCCTGCCAGGCTCCTCTGTCCATGGAATTCTCCAGGCAAGAATGTTGGAGTGGGTTGCCATTTCCTTCTCCAGAGAATCTTCCTGATCCAGGCAGGGATCAAACCAGAGTCCCTGCATTCCAGGCAGATCCTTTACCATCTGAGCCAACAGGGAAGCCCCAAGTCAGGGTAAGGCCTTAATGACTGAATCAAGGTGGTAAATATCCAGGTGTTCATAGTACAAGGCTTTCTGCTTTGCTGTATGCTCAAGATTCTTTGTGATGAGATGTTAAGGAACAGTGGTATTTCAAGGGTAGATACTTTAATTAGAATCCTCGGGAGGCGCCCAACAAATACTCACTGAGTAAGTAAAATCAGTAAACCTCATTCCTTATCAGGGCTAGAACCCAAGGCATGACTGGGCTTCTAGATGGCCCTTGTGGTGGTGGTGGAAACTGGGAAGTCACGGCCACTGAGGCTTCGCCACTGTCCTCACTGACCCCTTGAGGAGCCTCACCCAAGCCGGCCAGCCTTCCATCATGACCAGCAAAGCCAGGATGGGATGCTGCCAGACACGCAGCAGCCACACCGGATGTTCTGCAGACCTGGACCCCCACCCCCAGCCAGGGTCCGTGAGCAGAGGGGAGGGCCCTCCAGCCCCTACCTGATCGAACTTCTTCTGCTTCTTTTCCAGGTTGGACACCAGTTGTCGCTGGTTGTCCAAATCGACAACCAGGTCGTCCAGCTCCTGCTGAAGCCTGTTCTTGGTCTTTTCCAGTTTGTCATAAGCAGCTGCCTTCTCTTCGTACTGCTGGGTCAGGCCTTCGATTTCCTTCTGGAACTTCTTCTTGCCCTCTTCCAGCAATTCCACGGTGCTGGCAAAGTCCTGCAGCTTCTTCTTCGAGTCGGAGAGCTGAAAAGGCAGTGTCCAGGGTGGGATGAGAGGAGGCGGGGGATAAGGGAGTCTCAGCCCTGCGCCCCTGAGAAGCCATGACCATCACTGAATAAAATCAACAGCAGGGGGAGCTGGTGAGCCAAGCAAAATGGCACCATGGAAGAAACTCAACAGCAGGGAGAGCCAGTGAGTCAAGCAAAATGGTGCCACCATTCTGCCACAATCACATCCGAGCCATTGATCTACCCTCCAGGGCAAAGACACGCGGTGGGCACCTGGATGTTCAGGGTCGAGATGTGGCGCTCCAGGTTCTGCTTGGCCTCCATCTCCTCGTCCAGCTGCTCCTGCAGGCTGTTCTTCTCGTCTTCCAGCTGGCGCAGCTTGGTGGACACGTTGAGCTTCTGCCGGGTCTCCTCTTGAAGCAGCTCCTGCAAAAAGGACACGCAGAAGTCCAGGAGCCCACCCCCAGGAAGGCTGTACCCCAGGTGCCTCTAGAAGACGTTGCCAAATACCCACCTGGGTGTCCTGGAGCTGGGACCCAAGGGATGCCACGTCCTTGGCCAGTTTGATGGCCTTGCCCTCTGCCTCGTTGAGCATCCCGGTGACACTCTCCACTTCACTCTGTGGGCGCCCAGAGACTGGTTAGTTGGGTCATCCAGGACAGGATTGTCCTTAAGCAAGAGGGGCTCTCTGTACTCGGTGATCGGCCTTGGAGTGTCGACTGAGTGAGAGCTTCCCATGAGCTAAGGGGCCTGGTCACGGTCACTCCATGGCCCCCTAGGGGAGGGAAGGACACCCTACAGGTTGCAATCTCTGGTAGCCTCTGGTTCCAAGAGCCTGTGAGAGCCCTGTTATACTGTGGTTAGACGGTACTAATTGGGCCCTGAGCCCTCCACATGGATCCTGGAGCCTTGCCAAGGTTGGCAAACATAAAGAGCAGGTTTGTAAGTCCAGACACTGAGCAGCGGTCTGGACTCACCCGATCCCTAAAGTGAGGGAAGAGGCTGCGGGGGGCACCTCCATATCCAAGGGTCCTGTTCCTCCCACCCCTTCCTCACCCCTGCTCTTTGCCCTTTTACTCATCCTTACGGCAAAACCATAGACGCAGGCACTGAAGGTAGAAAGCTCTCTACCTTTCCTCTGCCTTTTACTCCAGGCCCTGGTATCTCTGAACAAGTCCTTTCGGAGACACCAGCCCACCATCCGTCCTCCTCCCATTTACAGTGAGGATATAAATGATCTTCACTCCTCCAGGATGATGTTTGTGTTAGGACAGCAAAACCCCTGTGCTCAGCTGTGTGTGGAAAAACTCATACTTCATGCTGTCCTGTACTCTTGTCCCAGGCTCTAAGCGCATTAAATATTTATCAAAAGGTAGGCCATATTCCATGAATGGAAAGTCAGTCCAAATGTCTGTTCAAAGCTAATCAAGACATACCAGCAGACCATGTCACTCTTCAGCTTAAAACCCATCAGTGGTTCATCCCATCACTCAGCGTGAAGACCAGCATGCATGTATAATAGGGCCTTGAAGGCCCTGTGTCTTCTGGCCCCAGCCTACTCCAGTCCCATCTTGTGCCACACACCTTCCCCTTCCTGTAAACTCCACTTGGCCCCAGTCTCCACCATCCTCTATCGTCCATCAGATTTATCATTCTAGCTCTACTGGCCTTACGTGATCTCCTCTGACTTCTCCCTTGGTCCTGGGCCTTTGCACATGCTATTCCCTGCCTATAAGTAGACAGACTTCTTATCTGTCAGACTAGACATCCTTCTTAGGGAAGCCTTCCTTGACTCCTCCTCCCACAGACCCAGGCCCTTGTGTTATTTATACTCATTGCAGTGTGTGTCTCTGCTTCCTAGGATCAGTTCAAATTCATCTGCATGGTTGTTAATGTCTTTCCCCGCACTGGGCTGGAGTTCTCTGGGGGCAGGGACAGTGTTTGTCTTCTTCCTTGCTGTTGTATCTCAGTATTAAACACAGCACCTGGCATACAGCAGGTACTCAATAAATACTCATTTTGAATGAGCAGGTAGGAGTTTTTAGAGGTTAAATTGAATAAGGCAACCATCTCATCTCCCTAAGGAATGTAACTCAAGGAAATGAACAGAGGCTTCATTAGCTGGAAGAACCTCATCCTTCAGAGACAGTCCCAACGAAGTCGCCTCACCTGCAGCTTGTGGACCTTGTCGTTGAGCTCGGCCCGGATCCGCTCCCCGTCGCTGTACTTGGACTGCAGCTCCTGGAGCTGCACCTCCAGCTTCTTCTTCTTGTGTTCCACCTCCTGCTTGGCCTGGCTCAGGACTCGCAGCTCTCCGGCCAGTTCTGCGTTCTCTTTCTCCAGTGCCTGCTTGTTCTTGTCCAGGTTGGCCTTGGCCTAGCCAGAGAAGCAGAGGGGAAAGGAGGCGTTAGGGCCATGGCTGGGAGAGTGTTTTAAGATAAGGACCTGTGCTAGCGGGGGACCTTCCTCTTTGCTTCCCTCTCCCTTGGTAGGTCCGGGGACCTGTGTTCCCCAGCTCAGGGGAGGGACTCGCGGCAGTGAGGAGCACACAGTCACCAGTGAGACTTTTTGGATTCTGTTTTCCTAAAGCTCAGAGTTTGCTAACTAGCATCCCCTGGGCTGCATCAACCCTGCCATCACATCCTGTTTGATCCATGTTATACCTTTTAACATTTTAATAAAGAAATATTACATAGGGACGTCCCTGGTGGTCCAGTGGCTAGGACTCAGCGCTCCCAATGCAGAGGGCCTGGGTTTGATCCCTGGTTGGGGAACTAGATCTCACATGCCACAGCTAAGACCTGGCACAGTCAGGTAAATAAAAAGAAATATCGCATAAAAATCTGGGTTCCCAGCTTCTCATTTGAAAAATCGAACGTTCTATGACTGGGTGGTGGTTAAACCATTTGTCAAAATTCACTGAACTATATACACTTAAAGTTGGTGAATTTTGCTGCATACATCTCTATTTAAAGTCTGACTTCCAAAAAAAAAAAAAAAGTAAAGATCTGGAAACAGAGGTCTTGCCTTCCTCTAAGAGAGCATCAGCTGGATCTGAGTAGCAGCTGGCCCTGTAGACAGGGCAGTCACACTCCACTCAGCCCCAGTCCCCACCACTCCCTACTGTCCATTGATTTATCATTGGATGTACACTGCCATTTCTGTGAAAGTTTAGAGAAAGCTATTTTATCTAAACAGCTCTTGTAGGCATATGAGTTTCTGTAAGAAAAAAAGTGTTCGGGGGACAAAGCAGAAGAAAGGAGGGGTCTTCTCCTGGGTCTGTAGGAGGAGGAAAGGAGCAAGAGAGAAAAGTGTGTGGGTCCCGAGAGTGGAGAAAGCAACAGTGGGCTCACTCTCAGCTCCTGGGCAGGTCTGTGCAGTGTCTACGGACCCTCAGAAGCCAGTCCTCTGGTGATGAGTCCATTTAGGGTTGCCAGGACTCCAGACAGGGACAAAGTGCCTCTTAAGGCAACAGTGCAGGTTGATATCAAGGACCCTGGGGGACCTCACAGGACCTGGGCTCCCCTAAAACATTTTTCCCAGAATGGTGGTGACTATACACGTGCAAGGGGAGTTGAGATAGAAACAGTGCTACAAGTTTTCACCAACAATCTGAAAAGTTGCTAGAGGTAAAATAGTCCCCCTTTTCAGTGCTCCTGAGATGGTGGGCAGGCGTTCCGAGCCTCCTCTTGCTCACAAAGGTCAGGCATGGGTGGCCAGAACAGCTGAGTCTCTGCAAAGAGGCCTCCAGCACCTGCTTATCTCGATGACCACCTGGCTCAGCGCTGGTCAGTTAGCTTTCCAAACTTACAGTAAAACTGACACATAATACCTTACTACTGTCTGGAGGACTTACTATTCCATCAGATGGGAAAAGCCCATTTGGATTCAACTTCGATCACAATAAAACTTTCTGGGGGACTTCCTGGTGGTCCAGTGGTTAAGAGTCCACCTGCCAATGCAGGGGTCACTGGTCCCATCCCTGGTCCGGGAAGACTCCGTGTACGGTCCAGGGCAACCGAGCCCACGAGCCACAACCACGAAAGCTCGCACGCCCTAGAGCCTCTGCTTCACGACGAGAGAAGCCATCACAACGGGAAGCCCGCGCACCGCAACCAGAGAGGAGCCGCCACGTGCCGCAGCTGGAGAAAGCCTGAATGAGGCCGCAAAGACTCAGCGCAGCCAGAGGTAAATAATTAATTAATTAAAAAATAATTTCTGGGAACTTGCCTGGCGATTCAGTGGCTAGGACTCCATGCTTCCAATGCAAGGAGCTCAGACTTGATCCCTGCTCAGGGAACTAAGATCCCTCATGTCACAGGGCATGGCCAAAAAGTAAACCAACAACAACAACAAAAACCCTTCTGAGCATAATAAAGAGAAGACAACTGAAAGGAGAAATACGTGTTATAGATGAAACTAGCAAGATCTTATTTGTCCAACACAAAAGAGCTGACAAAATGCTAAAGGTTCATATTCAGACCCCATGTGACGAGTGACAAGGTGACACTTGGAGCATGAGGGTGTTCAGTCAGGGCCAGTGCGTTTCAGTGTGGGGTCTGGAGATGTGCCTGTTAGCAAAGGTCACGGGTGGGATTAAATGAGTTGGTGCCCGTAAAACTTCGGAACAGTGGCATATACTCAATACCATACAAGGGGTTGCCGGCATTATTTAAATGTATGGGAAAATTCTGAGATTATGGTCGAACTGGTGGTGAACCAGTTCATGGAAGAATATTTATCTTTTAAAAAAAAAATTTATTGATTTGGCTGAGCTGGGTCTTAGTTGGTATTCCCTGGTGAATTTGGCTGAGTCAGGGTCTTAGTTACAGTCCCTAGGATCTTTCTTGTGGTTTGCGGGATCTTTTTAGTTGAGGCATGTGGGATCAAGTTCCTTGATCAGGGATCAAACCCAGGCCCCTGGCACTGGGAGTACAGAGCCTTAGCCACTGGATCACCAGGGGAGTCCTGAAAAACATTTATCTTGACTGGCGATAGAAACTAATGCCAACACCAACAATTCTTAGGTAACACAACAGCCATTCAGTCTAGAAAGTTCTGGAGGAAAGCTGCAGCACTGATGGTGGTATAATTCAGACTTTTAGAGAAGCCACCTAGCAGGACGTCAAAAAACGCTTCCCTGGGCACGATACACAAGGACATTCTCCAAAGCAAGAGGAAGCGCCGCATACACAGAATTTTAGTGCTAGTTAACTGCCTCAGATCCTGTGCGCCCCCAAATAGCCAAGCATCAGAGGAAGATTAGATCTAGCCATTCTCAAACTAACCAGGGAGTGCTGTCTTGCCATTCAAATGATGACAGTCTTGCTCCACTCTATACAGAAATGAAGATGGCTAGACTGTCCTCTACTCTTGNGCTAGTTAACTGCCTCAGATCCTGTGCGCCCCCAAATAGCCAAGCATCAGAGGAAGATTAGATCTAGCCATTCTCAAACTAACCAGGGAGTGCTGTCTTGCCATTCAAATGATGACAGTCTTGCTCCACTCTATACAGAAATGAAGATGGCTAGACTGTCCTCTACTCTTGCCTGGAGAATCCCAGGGATGGGGGAGCCTGGTGGGCTGCCGTCTATGGGGTCGCACAGAGTCGGACACGACTGAAGCGACTTAGCAGCAGCAGCAGCAGCAGACTGTCCTCAGTGTTCAGCTACCTTCCCAGAATTTTGCTAAACTCTGCTCATCCACAAGCGCCTACCTGGAGACCCTGCCCTGAAGAGGCTAAGAGATGAGTCCAGAGCCAGGGCTTCCCAGGTGGCTCTGGTGGTAAAGAACCTGCCTGCCAATGCAGGAGACATGGGTTCAAACCTTCGGGTAAGATCCTTTGGAGGAGGGCACAGCAGCCCACTCCGGTATTTTTGCCTGGAGAATTCCGTGGACAGAGGAGCCTGGCGGACTATTATAGTCCACGGGGTTGCAGAGTCAGACATGACTGAAGCAACTTGAGCACGCACGCACGCCAGAGCCAGACTGCTGGGACTCTGTCAATAGCTGTGCGACCTTTAGGTACTCTGGACCTCAGTTCCTTCTTGTGTCAAAGGGGCTTCACTGTAACCCATCCCAGTGGGTGGTGGAAAAGGTCAATCAACATAATATTCAGGAAGCATAAACGCTGGGTGCTGTCACTCATTAGAATCACCATAGCTTGTTACTGGTCTTAGTGCAGACACTCGCGTGTAGTTACTTGAAGCTGTTGACATGTTCTTCGTATTTTGTTGTCCCCAAAATACCATCGCGACTCACCCTCTTGAACTGCTCCAGTTGCTCAGTGAGCTCCTCCACCACCTGTGTGTGCTTCTGCCTCATCTCCTGCACCTGGGACTCATGGGACCGCGTCTCCTCGTCCAGGGCTTTCTTCAGCATCGTCACCTCCTGCTCCCTCTTGGCCCTGGGCAGGAAGAACACAGAGGCTGGCAGCAGAGGAGACAGAGATTGCCTCGGTGCAGAGGGACGAGGGGTCTCCCGGGACCTGGAACTGAAGTCTTCATCGCTATCCCGCCCAAGCTGTGTGACCTCAGGTGAGTCACCTAACCTCTCTGGACCTGGGATTTCCTCAAAACAAGGAGGTATCTATAAAAAAGAGGAGCATGCTACCTCCCAGAATCGGCCAGGGCCGACAAACAAATACACAAAATAAAACACATGATATTGTTGGAAGAATGCAAAGTGAGTTGCAGACTGTTCTGTAAATATTAATAGCGCTATTTACTGAGGATACGCTATATGCCAAGCTCTGACCTAAGTTCTGGGTATATGTCATCTGATAGAATATTCAGAGTGTCCTTTAGAGGCAAGTGTATCATTATGTCTGTTTTACAGATGAGGAAACAAAAGCTAAGCAAGAGTGAGCAGCTTGCCCAAGGTATTGAAACCATTGTGTGACTGACCAAGAATTTGAACCCAAACAGTCTGAGTTCACTGCTATGAGCCACTGCTCTGGGCCAGTACAAAGGGGGCAGGAAGTTGTGCTGGCTTCTAGGCCCAGCTCAGTGATGTAGCACAAAACCCAAAACGTGGGAAGTAAACCTCCATGTTGGCACAGCACTTGACACAGGGTGCACTCAAAACACACGTGTGTGTTTGCTGAATAAATAAATGACCTAGTTTCACTGAAGTCGGCATTCATTGTCTGGCAGGTGACCCGTTTTTGTTTCTGCTTTTTGGTTGGGTATTGTCAGTTAGCCAGCAGTGACACTACAAGTGAAGGCCAATCTGATAAATATTCTTTTGAAAATTTAATGTCAAACTTATTCACACTCAGGAAAAGACAGGAATGAAATCCCCCAAAATGTTAACCGTGGTGGGACTGGGGTCGATGCTTTTGGTATCTAACTTTCCTACAGTTTTCAAGTCATTCTCTAATTGAGTATATCTTCCTATTGTGATGTAAGTCAAGACTGAAAAATAAGCATGATTAGACATAGAGAACAGACTTATGGACACGGGAAGGGGTGAGGGAAGGAGAGGGTAGGACGAATGGAGAGAGCAACAGGGAAACATACCCACTGCCATATGTCTAATAGAGAGCCGGTGGGGATTGGCTGTATGACTCAGGGCTCAAACTGGGGCTCTGTAACAGCCTAGAGGGGTAGGATGGGGTGGGGGGTGGAAGGGAGGTTCAAGAGAGAGGGAACATGTGCAGACCGATGGCCGATTCATGCTGATGTATGGCAGAAGCCTACACAATATTGTAAAGCAATCACCTTTCAATTAAAAATAAATAAATTTAAAAACTAAGCATACTTAACTTGCCAGTTGATTTTCATGGTTCAGACATATTAAAATGTTTTATTATATTTAGATTTGATGTTAGTATTTATAACATCAAATACAATAAATTATTAGAATTTTCAAATAATTTTAAAAATCCAGTTTTTCCAGTTATCCTCTTTGGGTAACAGGAAACTCCCAAATGCCAAGTAGCTAATCATCTCCAGGGTAGGAAGATATGCAAGCCCTTTTAGGTATCCATGTGGCTTAATTAGACAGAAATACTTATTACTCAGTTTTCTGAGATGGCCTTTTTATTAAGAACAGAACTGAATCAGTTTGCTGTACACCTGAAACTAACATGACATTGTAAGTCAACTATATTTCAACAAAATTTTCAAAAAAAAAAATTAAGCATGCTTATATCCGTTAAAGCAAAATGCAATCAGCATGATAAATGTAGGGCCTGAGGAGCCCCATGACTCAGGATCTGTGTGGGTTTGCCCCTTTCCACCAGCCGTCCCGACCCATCCGGGCGGCCGGCCGGCCGGGTGGGGGCTCCTCACCTGAGCTCCTGCTGGGTGGCCGTGCTGTCCAGCGTGTCCTCCAGCTCTGTCTTCAGCGCCTCCAGCTCCTCCCCCAGGTCCCGCTTCTGCTTCTCTGCCTTGTTCCTCGCGGCCCGTTCTGAGTCCAGGTCCTCCTGGAGGTCTGAGATGTGACCTTCCAGCTCCCGGATCTTCTTCAGGGCATTGTTCTTCTGAGCCATTTCGTCGTCCAGCCTGCCAGGGACGGATCACGGGAACTAAGACCCTGGGGTCCCGGGCCCCCTGCTGTCCATCCCATGAGGTGGCCGAAAATGGTTTTCTGGAAGCAGTTGTTTGGGTTCCACAGATATCAGAACGTGTTCCATTCAGGTCCCGAGACACACAAGGCCCCTTCTTGCCATGTGGGACTGCTTGGAGGTTCATGCAGGATGTAGTTTCCGAGGGCTGATGTGAGAAAACAGGTCGTGCTGCACGTGTGTGTGTGTGTGTGTGTGTGTGTGTGTGTGTGTATGAAAGTGAGGCAGTAACAGACAGACAGAGACACAGAGACAGACGGTGCTTTGCACTGAATCAGCATGGTGCCTTGTCCACAGCAGGAGCCCAAGAGATGTTTTCTGAGTGTCAGGCAAGTATCCCTCCCCAGTAACTACTGGTTGATTCTTCCTTCCATTTGCTCAGTGTCGTTCTGCTCCGTGTAAAGTGCTTGGCCAGGCCCTGCTTGTTGGGGGTGGGAATGTTAACACCAGGGGAGACGGTGACTGCGGGTCAGGGTGGGAGGTGAGGAGCCTTGACCCGAAGGAATGGAAGGGAGCTCCCTCCTGACCACAGTGGGGCTGCTTCCAGTTTTGTCCACGATGGATGGAAGGGGACCAGTGGAGGGAAGACACGAGGTGGCCCATCACCCTAGCGCTGTCACCTGGCACAAACCGGCTGAGAGAGAGCTGGCCAGGGGACCAACCAGAAAGCAACTCCCAGCCCGTCTCTCAAAAGCTGGGTGACTGGCCCAGCTTCCTCCTCAGTGACTGGAGGTACCGCAGCACACCTGGCCAGGTGTCGGTAAAGACACCGCTTGAGCAGAGCTCAGCACACAGAGAGCAGGTAAATAACTGTGACTCGCTGCTGTAATACCCCCGGGGAAGCTGTTAGAGCACCCCAGCTCCGAGCTGGGAGAAGGGGGCACAGAGAAGCGGGTGAGGGCACACCGAACGGAACGGGCCGAGTCTGCCATACCCTGGGCGGGGAGAGAAGGGGGCAAAAGCTCGCGAGGAGACTGGTGTTCACATAAAGAGGGGCCTCAGAGGGAGACAGCCGCAGACAAGAGGGTCCTCCCAGCCTCAGACATGTGGTGTTTGTGGTGCTGATGGAACGGCTTCTTTGTACAACCAGAAACCCAGGACTGGGGTGCAGATGATGAAGGATGGGCACCCAAGAGGTGGGCACAGTGGCAGTAGAGACAATGAGCTTGGTAGGGAGAGAAGGCCAAAGGCAAGGTTCTGGAGGTGCCAGCAGGACCACAAGGCACCTGGGAGGCCAGGGTGGGGCCACTTCACATGAGATGGTGGCCTGCCTGGAGGAGGAGGAGGACCAGACCCCGCCTCTGCAGACTGGCAGGGGCCCTCGGGGCATGCGCACACACTGGACCTGCCCCCCGCGGCCTCCTACCTGCCCAGGGCCGCCTGCAGCTCCTCCTCCTTCTTGGCCAGCTGCATCTTGAGCTCAGCGATCTGCGCCTGCAGTTCTGCGATCTGCTCATGCAAGTCGCTGGCCTCCCCATCCAGCTTCCTCTTGAGCTTCTCCAGCTCCTGCCGGCTCTTCTCCTCCTTCTTCAGCCGCACTGAAAAAAAGCCAGGGCGCTTCGGCAGGTGTATACTACCTGAGAAACCCCTGGAAGACGAGTCTTCCTGCTCAGGCACTTCACACACACACAGGAATCATCCCACCCGCACCACGCTCTTGTGGAAGGAAAGTCAGCCCTGGTGACAAGCACCTTCTAGAATGAATGTGTGTGTTTCCTAAGGGTGACCTGGCAGCTGGGTAGGACTGTCTCTTTCCTGCCATAATCCACCATTCTCAAAAGTCCTGTCTTATTTTAAAATATCCCTTTTCATGGTTCACCTGAAACTATCACAACATTGTTAATTAGCTATATCCCAATATAAAATGGTTTTGGTGTTTAAAAATAAAATGAAATACCCCACTCAGAACCTCGCCAGAAGCCGTTTTACCTTCCAGTTCTGAAATCATTGATTCGTGTTTATTTTTCAATTTGGTAAGATTCTTGGCTTTTTCTTCCTCTTCTGCAAGGTTTGTGGTTAAGTCACTAATCCTCTCTTCAAGGAGTTTTCGCTCCTTTGGGGGGAGAAGAAAAGTAAATATCATTAGTCTTTTTCCTTTTCTCTGGGGACTATGTTTCACTGTTAGTAGTTTCCAGATAAACAGTTGAAAGGATAATCCACACTATAACCAAATGCAACCTAGAGTTTTAAATGGGGAAAAATAATTTCCTCAACAATAATACTTTCCAAAGACTAGGCACTCCCCACCTCAGGCCCCTTCACCCCTCACCTTCATGTCTCAGCCAAGGGACCTTCTTTCCTTTCTTACCACAGGCCTCAGGGCTTTTGCAAACAGGTGGGACCATCTGCCTGGGATCTGCCTCCACCTTGTCTCCCTCTAATTGCTCCTCATTCTTCAGGTTTCCACTGAAATGTCACCG
The DNA here is from genome assembly GCA_006410615.1 of Neotragus moschatus. Taxonomy (NCBI): domain Eukaryota; kingdom Metazoa; phylum Chordata; class Mammalia; order Artiodactyla; family Bovidae; genus Neotragus; species Neotragus moschatus. Next base: position 1,527,320 of record SJYA01003036.1, read on the forward strand.
CCTCCAGGAAGCCCTCCCTGAATGCCCCATCTCCATCCCCTAGTGGTCTGCTCTTAGAAGAGGGTGAACACCTCCTTCAGAACCCTGATCATGATAGCAATTAGTGGTTGCTTGTATAATCATCTACTTGTTGTCTCTCTAGAACATAAGCCCCTCGATGATTGGGTCTTCCTCCACCGTGCACGCCCTGCCCCTGACACCAAGTCTGTCTCACGGTCAGTGTCCAGCTGGCATCCAGGACTAAAGGTAGTCCACTCACAGTGGGGCTGCTTAGTGGATACTGACTAGGGTGAGCTACTCATCTTGGGACTTTTCTGGTTTGGGGGCTGAAAGTCTCACATCCCAGAAGCCCCTCAATCCCAGGACAGCTGGTCCTCTGTTAGGAACTGGAAGTGGGTGATGAGAATGTGAGGGGGGGACCCCCTGGTCTCAGGCACATTGCCCACCCTCCCTTGCACAACTTGGGGGTTGCATTGGTTGTGGTGTTCCTGACACTTGCTCCACGGTGGCCCTGGCACTGTTGGGACCACCGGGAACCCCATCCATGGCATGCTTGCATCCTGACAGTGACCACAAGGCCGCCACATCAATGCCAGAGATAACTGCTTGTTTGGCCTTTAATTCCTTGTACCTGGCTAAAAAAGGGAAGGTATCTGAAAGTATACATAATCCTGCTGAGCCTGTCATTTTAATGCAGACACTCAACCCCACCCTTTTTTTTGGCCACATTACAGGGCATGTGGGACCTTAGTTCCCTGACTAGGGACTGAACCCACTCCCCCATGCAGTGGAGTCTAACCACTGGACCACCAGGGACGTCCAACCCCACTCACTTTTGACAGTTTATTGTTCTGATCATCCATGACCAGAATATCATCCTCCAGTTTCTTGATCTTGGCCTCAGCTGTGACCTTCTCAAGTTGTAGCTTCTGCCTGGCAGCTTCCTCTTCCTCCAGCTGTTCCTCCAGGTCCTTCGTGGGGGAGGGAAAAGAATTACAGCCTTGCTTAACCCCAAATCTACTCTCCCGGAGCTCTGGGGACTCAGGGACACAGAGGCTGGGCCTCATGGCTCCCTACAGTGGTCTGTAGCCTCTTTTCATAAGGAAGAAAAGGTTTGGGTAAACCACTTTGCTTTGTGGAGCCTCAGTCTCCTCCTCTGTAAAGTGGGGGGAATAGGTGCCACGGTGGTTTTAAAAATATGTCCACAAATTCTTCGATACTCTTCCCTTCAAGGGGTGGAGCGTAATTCTTCTCCCCTTGAGTGTCAGCTGGGCTTAATGACTTGCTTCTAACAAAATCAAGAGGAAGTGATGGCGTGTGTAAGTCAGAGCCTAGGCTATAAGAGGCATTGCAGCTTCCTCCCCTGTTCTCCCTCCATTCACTCTGTCCAGGGAAAGCGAGCTGCCATATTATGAGGACACGCAAGCAGCCCTGTGGAGAAGCGCACCGAATGAGGCACTGAGGACTCCTGCCTACAGCCATGTGAGTGATGGCTCTCTCACCCATGGAAGGGGACCCTCAAGCCCCAGTCAAGCCTTCACAAGACTGCGGCTCAGGCTGACATCGCAACTGCAATCTCACGAGAAGCTCTAAGCCAGAATCACCCAGCTAAGCCACTCTCAGAGTCACGGCTGTGGGAGACAAATGTTTATAGTGTTTCATTTACAAAAATAATCTTTTAAATTTATTTTCGGGTGTGCTGGGTCCAGCTTTCTCTAGTTGTGGGTGGGGGCTTCTCACTACGTGGGTTCTCTTGTTGCAGAGCATAGGCTCTAGGCACAGGAACTTCAGCAGTTACAGCTCACGGGCGCTGGAGTGCGCTCAGGAGTTGTGGCACACAGGCCCCACAACACGTGGGATCTTCCTGGACCTGGGAGCGAACCCATGTTCCCCTGCATTGGCAGGCAGATTCTTAACTACTGGTCCAGCAGAGAAGTCCTAAATGCTTCTTATTTCTAAGCTGCTGAGTCTCGGTGCTTTTTGTTCTGCAGCAGCAGCTCACTGATAGATACAGTTACCCCTCACACAGGGTGGCTACTGGGAGGAAACGTGTTTGCGCATGGAAGGCAGGGCAGCAGGACAGAGCAGGCTCCCGAGGAGACCTGGGTAGGCAGAGGGCTGCTCCTCTCCAAGCCCGAGTCTCTGTCTCAGTCCAGTGGGGACACACAGCATCAGATGCACCTCACAGGTCTTGCGAGAGCCGAGGGACTCGGCACCACCGAGGGCAGCCCCCGCAGTGCCTTACCAGCATTTGCTGGGCCATCTTCTTCCGTTCCGCCTGCAGCTGCTGGCCCCGGTCTTCCTCCTCCTCCAGGCGGGCCTCCATCTCGTGCAGGATCTCCTCCAGCTCCTGCTTCTTGGCTGCCAGCCGGACCCGCATCTCCTCGGCCTCGGCGTAGAGCTCCGTCTCTGCCTGCAGCTGCTCCTGCAGCAGGTTCTTCTCCTCGGTCAGCTGCAGGCAGGGGGCAGGGAGACAGGCGGTGAGCCCCACGGGGGGGGGTGGGGGGGCAGGCGGCCCGCCCTCTGCAGCGCCAGCCAGGCTCCCAGCCGGTACCTGCGAGTGCTTCTGCTCCAGCTCCTTGAGTTCACTCTCAGCCTTCTGCTGCCGCTCCTTGGTCTTCTGGAGCTCATCCTCCTTGGCCTGCATCTCCTCCTCCTGCCGAGTCACCTGCAGCAGGGGCTTCACCTGCACACAGAGGGCCAGCCCGTCAGTTGTCTCCCTGGCACAAGGGATACACTCTCGTAGTCAGGAAATCAATGGTTCTCAGCCAGGGACAATTTTACTCCACCTGCAGCCCCTCAGGGGATATTTGGCAGTTTCTGGGGTGTTAGCCGTCACAACTAGGTGTGTGTCGGGGGTGCTACTGGCATCTAGTGGGTAGAGGCCAGAGATGCTGCTCAACATTCTAGAATTCTCAGGACAGCCTCCGTGACACAGAATTACCCACCCCAAAATATCAGCACATGCCAATATCAACCAATATGCCGAGACTGAAAAACCCTAGAGAACAGAAAAAGGTGCAAAGTGAAGGGGGAAAGTCTCGCCTCCCCCCATTTAGTCCCATCCTGAGTGAGGACTGCTGCTGACAAACTGCTGAGTTTCCTTCCAAAGAGAAAAGGAAAGAAAAGTCCCCCTCATCCTACCTCCCATTACCAGCACTATCAGCACCTCCTTCTAGCCCTTTGTCCTGCACACTAAAAAATACACCTGAGACCACACTGCCCAGCGTTACATGTACTTTAAAAAAAATTTTTTTTTAATTAAGAAAAGTGTTTTTGCCATGCCATGAGGCTTGAGGGATCTTAGTTCGTGGACCAGAGATGGAACCCAGGCCCTCTTCAGTGAAAGCACGGAGTCCTAACCACTGGACCATCAGGGAATCCCCTGCGTGCTGCTTTTATTACTAAAAATGACAGCATAATTGTCACCCCTGCGGTCACATCAGCGTTACAACTTGATTTTTAAATACCATCATTTTTAGCGATCGAAAAGTATCCCATTGATGGATAGCTGTTATGAGTCAGTCTGCCAGGGCTGGGCATTGAAATTTTGCTCTTCTAAATGAATGCCCTTCATTTTTTATTTTCTTTATTTCAGATGGTTTTTTTAGGAGAGTTTTCCAGAAGTTGGGTCGCTGGGAATGAACATTTCCAAAAAGCAGCTTCCCCTCACTGCTCTTCACCAGGCTGACTCCTAACTCCTTGTGTTCAAGCCCCACCTGGCACTAGAGGAACCCGTGTTTGATACACTGCAGCTTCCTTCCTGCACTGACCCCAGTCTGCATGGGTATCATTTCCTGCGCTTACCTATCACCTACTTCTCCACTCACCTAGAATATTCATGAAGCCAGGATATCCCCCGCCCTTCACACATGCCTGGCGCACAGTGGCCATTCAATACATAATCACTCGGTGAAAAAGCTTTGTGCCCACCAACAAACTCAAGGGCACCTAAGAGGAAAGCTGTGTCCGTCCCCACAGAGCAAGTCTTTGCCCAACTGACTGGTAACAGCCAGCGATGCTCCAAGACCAAGCTGTACCCAGAGAAACAAACAGTGGATTCACACAACATGCTGGATGGAGGGCTCTCCAGAGAATGATGCTTTGTGACAAAGAGCAAGTCGCTGAGCGGTGTCCAACTCTTTGCAACCCCTCGGACTATACAGTCCATGGAATTCTCCAGGCCAGAATACTGGAGTGGGTAGCCGTTCCCTTCTCCAGGGGATCTTCCCAACCCAAGGATTGAACCCAGCTCTCCTGCATTGCAGGCGGAGTCTTTACCAACTGAGCCACAAGAGAAGCCCAAGAACTGGAGTGGGTAGCCTATGCCTTCTCCAGCGGGTCTTCCTGACCCAGGAATTGAACCAGGGTCTCCTGCATTGCAGGCGGATTCTTTGCCAACTGAGCTATAGGGAAGCCCCAGTGACATAACTACAGGACCCCGTCAACATAATATTCTTGAGATGACAAAAGTATAGAAGTAGAGAACAGACTCGTGCTTGCTGGGGCTGTGGAGGGAAGTGGGTAGAGCTATAAATGGGAAATAGGAGGGATCCTTGTGGTGATGGAAGTGCCCTGGGTCTGGGTTAAGGTGACGGCTGTAACCCACATGCCAAAGAGGGGGCTCTTCCCAAGCCCAGAGAATCGCCAGTGGGGAAGGTTTGATTCTGAGCTCTCGGTTGCAAGCCTGCCATCCACCGCCTCCAGCCCCACGTGGGCGGCGCCCCAGGGAAGAGCCAGGACTTGGGGGCGGGGGGGCGGGAGGGGCTTGGGATGAGGAGGCACTCACTTTGGTGAAGAGCCGCCACCACTGCCAGTTCCGCAGCTTGAGGTAGGCGGCACAGTTCCTCTGAATCACCTTCATGGCCGTCAGCTGCTGCTGCCTCTTGGCAAAGGCCCTGGGGAGAGGGAGGTGGAGGCGTGAGAAGACCTGCTCGGCCCAACACACAGCTCACTGCGTTGTCACAGCATCCAGCCCCGCAGCATCCTGAGAGCAGGACGCGTCCGTTTGGCTTGTGAATTTGTGACTCGCACAAGGACATCTCCCCATCCTCTCTAGCCCAGATTCTCCAGCAAGCTCTGAGCATCAGTACAAGTGTAGCATCTGGAGCCCAGAGCCCTTCTCAGTGGACAAGGAAGACCCGAGGCTCACAAAATTCCCTGAATTCAGATCTGTGGCCCCAGTAACACCTAGGAAATCAACCCACGCTACACCATTCCCGAGGAACATCCAACACACTCATCTGTACCACATCTTCCCCAAAGCCGAGAGTCTGAAAAACCTATCGTTTCCTTGGGCGTGTTTTAAACTCCCAGACCTGACACAGAACCAGCACCCCTCCTATTTAAGGGCTATTGGGTTCGCAAAACCACCGAAGAGTGAACACCATCCTCTCGTCTCTGAGTGGCTGCCACTGCGGCTGCCATCTTGGACGTGGGTGAACTTGAAGAATAAACTCTCCCCAGTCAGTCTGCAAGTGGGAGTGGTAACAACATGGAATTTAGTTATGACACTTAACAGGCTAGGTCTGTCCCAGGACCAAGCGCTCCCCAGATCTGGCCTTGACTATCCCGGGTCTATCTGGCAATGAATCAGCTTGACACAATCAGATGAGTGTGTAGTCTGTATCTCCTGATGGCACATGTCCTAGACTAGAGCTACTCCACCAGCCCCTGCAGTCCTGTTCGGGGTGTGAGTTTCATGGAGGAACCCTGGCCCTCACCCAGACCCCAGTTTCCCAAAACAGAGGGAAGATCAGGCCAGGACCATGCCTTATGCATCCCATTCGGACATGGGGGTATAGATACCAATACACCTTCCTCAGGTACTTTATCATATTCTCACCCTTCTTAAATGATAACCAGCTTTGTTCTCAACTGTTTATATGCAGTATTTCATTGACCTCCGCTCATTAAAACAAGTTTACGAGGCAGGAATGATTATACTCATTTTCCTGAGGCTCAGAGAGGTAGGATAACTTTCCCAAGGTTCTTCACCAAATAAGCAGGAAAAGCCAGAATAGAACCCATGTCTAACTCTCCACAGCCCATGGTCTTAGGCCCTTCCTGCCCTGTCCTTGTAACTAGCACCTATTTTTAAAGTGGTAGCATTTCTTCCCCCTCAAGAAAAGGCTGCCATTCAATGAGTGACACGTCTCAGAGCAGATGGCCTCTGCTCTAGAATCAGGGAACCAGGACATGAGGCCAGAAAACCCCCTGAAATTTTGTGCTTCTGGTCTGTGTTTGCAAGGAGGCAATAGCACGCAGGTCTTTACTTTCTGGCCAGGTAGCCGCGACACATCGCCTGGAAGGCCATGATGACATCGGTGATCTTTAAGTCTCGCTCCTCTTCCAGGTGGGCCAGGACCCCGGTTCGGAAGAAGATTTTGCTCTGCCCGATCCTGTACAAGTTGGGGTCGAGTTCCAGGGCTTTGATCTGTGGAAAGAAGGAGGGGAGAGTGCCTGTTCTTGGCTCTGCCACTTGGCGGGGGTTAAGTGTGTTTAAGGAGGGTCCTGCCCGGAGCAGCTGTGGGCAGTGCCACCTGAGGCCCGGAGGTCTGCAGGTGGATTTCTGGGGAGGGGCTGGGGACCAGGCTCACCATCAGGATGCAGGCCTGCTTCCCATCCATGAAGCCTTTGGGAATGGCGTTGGCGGCCAGGATCTCGTACCTTGAGACACAGGCAGGAGTCACGACCGAGTGCATCTCCATTGTACTCAGCCTGTCCCTCCGCAGAGCCTGCTCTCTGCACCCGCCCCCCCCCCCGCCCCCCCCCCCCCCCCCCCCCCCCCCCCCCCCG
>SJYA01003036.1:1548061-1590613 GCA_006410615.1 Neotragus moschatus
TGGGTGGATGGATGGAGGGGTGGATGGATGGAGGGGTGGATGAATGGGTGGATGAATGGATGGATGGATGGGTGGGTGGACAGATGAATGGGTGGATGGATGGATGGAGGGGTGGGTGGATGGAGGGGTGGATGGATGGATGGAGGGGTGAATGGATGGATGGATGGGTGGATGGATGGAAGGGTGGGTAGATGGGTGGATGGATGGGTGGGTGGATGGATGGGTGGGTGGGTGGATGGGAGGGTGGATGGATGGTGGATGGATGGATGGATGGGTGGATGGATGGGAGGGTGGGTGGATGGATGGGTGGATGGATGGAAGGGTGGGTAGATGGGTGGATGGATGGGTGGGTGGATGGATGGGTGGGTGGGTGGATGGGAGGGTGGATGGATGGTGGATGGATGGATGGATGGGTGGATGGATGGGAGGGTGGGTGGATGGATGGGTGGATGGATGGAAGGGTGGGTAGATGGGTGGATGGATGGGTGGGTGGATGGATGGGTGGGTGGGTGGATGGGAGGGTGGATGGATGGTGGATGGATGGATGGATGGGTGGATGGATGGGAGGGTGGGTGGATGGATGGGTGGATGGATGGAAGGGTGGGTAGATGGGTGGATGGATGGGTGGGTGGATGGATGGGTGGGTGGGTGGATGGGAGGGTGGATGGATGGTGGATGGATGGATGGATGGGTGGATGGATGGGAGGGTGGGTGGATGGATGGGTGGATGGATGGAAGGGTGGGTAGATGGGTGGATGGATGGGTGGGTGGATGGATGGGTGGGTGGGTGGATGGGAGGGTGGATGGATGGTGGATGGATGGATGGATGGGTGGATGGATGGGAGGGTGGGTGGATGGATGGGTGGATGGATGGAAGGGTGGGTAGATGGGTGGATGGATGGGTGGGTGGATGGATGGGTGGGTGGGTGGATGGGAGGGTGGATGGATGGTGGATGGATGGATGGATGGGTGGATGGATGGGAGGGTGGGTGGATGGATGGGTGGATGGATGGAAGGGTGGGTAGATGGGTGGATGGATGGGTGGATGGATGGAAGGGTGGGTAAATGGGTGGATGGATGGGTGGATGGAGGGAAGGGTGGATGGATGGATAGGTGGATGAATGCATGGAAGGGTGGATGGAAGAGTCTTCAGGAATAAATGGCAAATGTATCACTTACCTGTTCTTTTGTTTGAGCCTTCTGTACCACATCCCGCCCGACTTTGATACGTGGGGTCAAGATGGATCTGGTGAAATCTGTCACATTAATTCCCATGAGGTGGCAAACTTTCTGAGCCGCTGGATGGAGAAAAGAAGCATATTAAGTGCAGGCTTGGAAAAGAAGGCAAGTCACATGGGATATCTGTGATCTGTGGATACACTGCTTTTTCCTCGATGACATGGAACATGACAGTGACCACAGCATGAAAGAGCCCTAAAAACAGCTGTCATTAGTGGCCTCACCCCCAGAGTCTTACCAAGAGGCAGTGATAGGGCTGGGACGGAGGTGTGCCCCAAGTGGGGGCTTCGGGCCAGAGCCAGGTTCAGCTCCTCGCTCTCTTCCCACTTCGTAGCCATGTGATTTTTTTGGAAATGCTACTTAACTTCCCAAACTCTAGCTTGCAGAAATGGTCAGCTATTTGGTATGTTGTTTGACTGTCAATGGGATTAAATGAGGTAGGTATATACCTGACATCTAGTTAAATTCAGTAAGCATTTGTTCTGCCATTCCAAGACATATGTGGCAATATATGCAGAGAGGAAAATATTGGAAACAACTTAAATGTTTGTTCACAAGGGAGCAAACAAATAAATCACGGTATTTTTGTAAGTATTTTTTCTCCAGAAAAAAATAAGTTGCAAGATGATGCCTATAGTGTGATATCATCCATGTAAATAAAAAAAAAAACACACTCACAAAACACCACTGTATGTTATTCAGATATATGTGTGTGAAAGTATAAATGTAAGACCAGAAGGGTACATGGTAAAGTACAATTGTGGTTGTCAGGAGGTTCAGGGAGAAGAACGGGACCCAGCTGGGAGAATAAGAGATGTCAGCCTTCTCTATACTGTGTCTTGTTTCATTCTAAAGATAAAGAAGTATTCAAAAATAGTCACAGATGTCCATTCTGAATGGTGGACACATGGGCTCTTGTATTCATGTAGTTCTGCATTTAAAAAGGTTTTCTCAAAAAAAAAAAAAAACAACATTAGCTGCTTCCTTAATGTGAGGACTAGCGACACGCAATGGTCTGGAATGGTGTGAGGTGGACGATAAATTGTGTCATTTTTGGATTTTTTTCCCCCCATCTTTTTGCAAAGGTACTCTTTTCCTTTCTGTTTCCCTGAGGGTCTCTCCTCAGAATGAGATTTTTCTTTAACTTGCCATTTTGGGGAGTGTAAGACATAAGAAACAACTGCCAGTTCAAAAGGGAGCTTGGAAAAGCAACCCAATATTGAGACAGGGGAGTTGAGGCCACAGGTGAGCAAGCTGGGAACCTAAGTCATCCTTCTGGATCAGCCACCAGCAAGCATGGGGGTATCCAGGCCATCTTTTTGAAACACAGAGCGTTGCTTATTTGCAGGTAGGGCTGTCAGATTTAGGAAAAACATACAGGACACCCAGTGAAACTTGAATTTCGGATAAGCAACGAACAATTTTTAGTATAATTATGTCCCCAGTATTGCCTAGGACATACTTACAATCAGAAGTGTTTGTCTGAAATTCAAATTCCACTGGGCATCTTGTATTTTATCTGACAACCCCATTTCCGGGAAACATGAGGTCTGTCTCTCCAACAAGACCATACATGGCATAAGAAATGGGGCAGTTCCTTCTCATTTCTCACTGTATCCCACTGCCCAGCATTTAGCAGGTGTACAAAAATACTCATTTAACAAAATTAATGAGTGTGGGGTTTTAGAAGAGATATTCCTTAAGGATCCTGTCTCATCCAAAACTTAGCTACCCCCCTCCCCCCGCTACACACACACACTCTGACTGGAGAATTTTCCATGTAGGTGTTAATAAGAAAAGTTTGAAAAAAGAATCAAGTGATAGTAACCCAGTCTAGTTCTTATTAACACCCCAGATATCCTCAGCCAGAAAAATAACCAAGACAATGTGGCCTTCCCTCCCATCACCAAAGTCATCAGTTATCACACAAAAAAAGCAGCAAGCACCTGTGTTATCCGGCATGGAAGCCTGGTCTGTGTTTCTTTCCTTCTTGAAGACAATATTTCCGAGTTGCAGGACAGATGACACCACCCTCAATATGGCTGGAGTGAGGAGAGAAGACCAGATAAGACAGAGATGCCAACGTCAAGATCCAGAGTCTAAGTCACTGAGGACCCGGAGCCGGCCCACAGCTTCCCCCAGAGAGCCTCCGTTCTGAGCTTTTGTCTAGTCTCATTCGGTCACTAACCTGTGTCTAACTGGAAAAAGCCAAACCACACCAATCCCCTGCTAAGAGGAGAGAAGACCAGCGAGGGCGGAGCAGAATATTTTTGGATTGTTGCTAAAAAGCTTGCACTACAATGGAATTATGTGCAGGAGGGCATGGCAACCTATAGCCTGTGGACCAAATCCAGCTCATTACCTGCCCTTGAAGATAAAGTTTTATTGGAACCCAGCCAAACTCATTCACTTACATGCTGTCTATAGCTATTTGTACGCTAAATGGCAGAGTTCAACAGTTGCCATGGAAATCGTATGGCCTGGTAAGGCTAAAATATTTACTACTTGGCCCTTCTATACATCAAGGAGATTGAATGATTAAACAATTACAAACAAACAAACAAAAAAACCTGCTGTATCTCACAAACATGAATGCTGAAGGAAGGAGTCCGAATGCAAACAAGAACGTATCACATAAATCCATTTAACAGGCACATCTATACCGTTAGAAGTCTGGAGCGTGGTTATCCTTGACTGGGGAAGCTATGAGAAGAGGCATGAGGAGTTTCATGGGGGCTGGTGGTGTCTGTGTTCTCTTAGTTAAAACAGGCACCAGTTACGCAAGTGTATTCGGTGTGTAAAAATTCATCAGCTGTATACACTTACACACAATCTTCTAAATGTAAATTTTATATCAATAAACTGAATCTAAAGACAAAACAAAATCCTGTGCTTTTTAGCATGCTCTGGTTGGGCATGTGAACGTGCACGTTAGGATGCAGAAAGGGTAGTCTTTTCCACTGGTTGTGGAGGCATCTCCAGACAAAACAGTGTGTTGCCAGACCCTGGGAACCCTTCTGACGCCATACTCAGTCCATGCCACTGTCAAAATGGTTTCTGAGCCTGAAATCCTCCTAAGACCATGAGTTCCTGGAGCGCAGGGGACTGTCCTATCTTCTTTATATTCCCCTAACCTTCTCCAGGGTCCAGACACATAATGGGGGAGGGAGGATACATGGATGGATGGAAAATGAAGTGATGGATGGATGGATGGAAGGAAGATGGATGACGAATGGATTGTGAATGGATAGATAATAATGAATGGACAAATTAATGGATTTATGAATATAGATAGATGGAGGATGTGTGGAATGGATGGAGGATTGATCAATGCAAATACTTGGCTTTAGATTATCTGAGGTGCAGATCACCCAGGATTTCCCAAAAGAAATCACTGTTTCAAGAACAAAACATAGAGATTCCAGCCTACTCTGATTCCTCAGGCCAAATTAGGGATGACAATCCTTTTGAGGGGGTATTTTTTGGAACCTTTTGGGAATCTTTTGGGCTTCCCTGATACAACAGACTGGTTCCAAATAGGAAAAGGAGAACATCAAGGCTGTATATTGTCACCCTGCTTATTTAATTTATATGCAGAGTACATCATGAGAAACGCTGGATTGGAAGAAACACAAGCTGGAATCAAGATTGCCGGGAGAAATATCAATAACCTCAGATATGCAGATGACACCACCCTTATGGCAGAAAGTGAAGAGGAACTAAAGAGCCTCTTGATGAAAGTGAAAGAGGAGAGTGAAAAAGTTGGCTTAAAGCTCAACATTCAGAAAACGAAGATCACGGCATCTGGTCCCATCACTTCATGGCAGATAGATGGGGAAACAGTGGAAACAGTGTCAGACTTTATTTTGGGGGGCTCCAAAATCACTGCAGATGGTGATTGCAGCCATGAACTTAAACGATACTTACTCCTTCAAAGTAATGTCTCTGCTTTTGAATATGCTATCTAGGTTAGGACCAACCTAGATAGCATATTCAAAAGCAGAGACATTACTTTGCCAACTAAGGTCTGTCTAGTCAAGGCTATGGTTTTTCCAGTAGTCATGTGTGGATGTGAGAGTTGGACTGTGAAGAAGGCTGAGCGTTGAAGCTTTTGAGCTGTGGTGTTGGAGAAGCCTCTTGAGAGTCCCTTGGACTGCAAGGAGATCCAACCAGGCCATTCTGAAGGAGATCAGCCCTGGGATTTCTTTGGAAGGAATGATGCTAAAGCTGAAACTCCAGTACTTTGGCCACCTCATGCGAAGAGTTGACTCATTGGAAAAGACTCTGACGCTGGGAGGGATTGGGGGTGGGAGGAGAAGGGGACGACCGAGGATGAGATGGCTGGATGGCATCACTGACTTGATGGGCGTGAGTCTGAGTGAACTCTGGGAGTTGGTGATGGACCGGGAGGCCTGGCGTGCTGCGATTCATGGGGTCGCAAAAAGTCGGGACATGACTGAGCGACTGAACTGAACTGAACTGATAGCTCAGTTGGTAGCTCCCGCTATGCGGGAGACCTGGGTTCAATCCTTGGGTTGGGAGAATCCCCTGGAGAAGGGAACAGCTACCCACCCCAGCATTCTGGCCTGGAGAATCTCATGGACTATGCAGTCCACGGGGTCGCGATAACGTTTTACTGCAACTGTCCTCACACGTTAGGGACCCTGGCCCAGCTCAGGAGGAGAAAGGCCTAGACCACCCACCCATATGCTCCCACTCACCACTGGAGAAACTTTCCTCTCAAATGAACCAAGCTTCTGTTAAAAAGAAGTAGCTGAGGCAGTTTCTTTAATAACATCTATGAAGGGGCTCTATCAACCATCAGGTGCAATACTCACAGTTCTTAAACTGGAAGTCTAAATGAGGGATTGCTGAAATGCCTGCCTTATAAGTAGGGAAATTCAGGATTTCTCAGCCCGGGCACTAGTGAAGTTTTGGCCCAGAGAGTTGATTGTGGGGGGTGCCCCATGCATCATCACAGGATGTTTAGCTGCATCCTTGCTGTCTAAGCACTAGATGTCAGCACTGCTGTCTCTGTGTTCAGTCGCTAAGTCATGTCCGACTCTGCGACCCCACGGACTGCATGTCAGGCTTCTCTGCTACTGCTAAGTCGCTTCAGTCGTGTCCGACTCTGTGCGACTCCGTAGACGGCAGCCCACCAGGCTCCCCCGTCCCTGGGATTCTCCAGGCAAGAACACTGGAGTGGGTTGCCGTTTCATTCTCCAATGCAGGAAAGTGAAAAGTGAAAGTGAAGTTGCTCAGTCGTGCCCGACGCTCAGCGACCCCATGGACTGCAGCCTACCAGGCTCCTCCGTCCATGGGATTTTCCAGGCAAGAGTACTGGAGTGGGGTGCCATTGCCTTCTCCGGTCCTCACTATCTCCCAGACTTTGCTCAAATTCCTGTCCATTGAGTCGGTAACGCTATCTGGCCATCTCAGACACTGTCAGTAGTGTCACCCTTTCCCAAGTTATGACAACCAAAAATGTCTCCAGGCATTGCCAATTGTCCCCTGGGGACCCCCCCCAATCCTGGTTGAGAACCACTGGTCTAAATGAGAAAAGCAGATTGACAGGGACTGCAGGGACGCATGGGGGCCACAAGCCTGTATGAGAGGTGACAGCCGTGACTCCAATAATGGCCACAAGGGAGGCAAACCCAGACCTGCCAGCTTCTGCTTTTTCCAAAGACGATGCGGAAACCCATTTTTCATGTGAAATCTACCCAAGTTTAAAATTAACAACTCGGAGACTTCCGTAATGGTTCGTAGGTTAAGAATCCACCTCGCAATGCGAAGGGCGTGGGTTCAATCCCTGGTTGGGGAGCTAAGACCCAACATGACACAGGGCAACTAAGCCTGTGCATGACTAGAGAGCTGGCATGCTGTAACTCAGAGCCTACATGTTGCAACTGAGACCCAACACAGCCGAGTAAGTAAATAATAAATTTAAAAATAAATAAACAATTAAAAAATAATAAAAATTAACAACTTTAACGTGGAGGTCAAGCTCTTCTGTGGGCTCAGGTGCTGCCAGTTTGCACTTTCTCCAGACAACACAGTCACAGAAATGACAAAAGAGTAGTCACCACTGCCAGGTCAAAAGAGCCAGTGGGCAACAAAACAGCAAAGGGGACAGGGCTGCCCAGATGGTAAGGGTGGCGAGGGCTGGGGTCTGGGGCAGTGGCTGAAAGCATGCACGCTAGTGTCAGGATGTCCTGAATTCAAATCCCAGCTTCATCTTGCAGAGCCTCAGTTTCCCCATCTGCAAAATGGAGAGAGTAACAGAAGTACCTGCTTCATGAGATTTATATCAGGAGAGATGCTGCAAGCCACAGGCCTGGGCCAGTGGGTACTAAACAGCAGTTGACTGGTGGCCATCAAAGAAGTGACCATCCAGAACCTGCAAATGTGACCTTACCTGAAAAAAGATCCCTGCAGAGGCAATTAAATGAGATCACCTTAGATTAGTCTGTGTGTGTGTGTGTGTGTGTGTGTGTGCACACATGCATGTGCATGTTCAGTCATGTCCCACTCTCTGCAACCCCATGGACTGTAGCCCATCAGGCTCTTCTGTCCATGGGATTCTCCAGGCAAGAATTCTGGAGTGGGTTGTCATTTCTCCCTCCAGGGGATTGTCCCAACCCAGAGATCAAACTCGAGTCTCCTGTGTCTCCTGCATTGGCAGCTGGATTCTTTACCATCAGCACCACCTGAGAAGTCCCTAGATTAAACTGGTGGGTCTTAAATGCAGGAGACCTGAGTCCAATCCCTGGAAAAGGGGATGGCAACCCACTCCAGTATTCTTGCCTGGGAAATCCCATGAACAGAGGAGCCTGGAAGGTTATAGTCCATGGGGTCACAAAGAGTTGGAAATGACTGACAGACTAACACTAAATTAAACTGGTCCTAAATCCAACCACAAGTGAGCTGATAACAGAGAGAAGTCACACAGAGCAGAAGAAACACGAAGGAGAAGAAGGCAGACTGGGGTGATGCGTCTACAAGCCAAGGACTGCTGGCAGCCACAGAAGAGAGGCGACTGACCTGGGATGGACTCTCCCTCAGAACCCCTGGAATGAGCCAGCCCTGGCCACACCTTGGTTTCAGACTCCTGGCCTCTAGAACCATGAGGGAATAAATTCCTGTTCTTTTAAGCCCCCAAGCAGGGGGTCACTTGTTACAACTACGACAGGAAACTAATATGCCAGCCTTACTACGGAGAAGCAGGAAACAGGGTTCTCAACATGGAACAGAGGCACCACTTGCATCTGTACAGAGAGTGACCCACCCGCCAAAGCAGGAGATGTTGAGCGACATGGGTTCAGTCCCTGGGTTGGGAAGATCCCTTGGAGTAGGAAATGGCAACCTACTCTAGTATCCTTGCCTGGGAAATCCCATGGACCAAGGAGCCTGGCAGGCTACAGTCCATGGAGTTGCAGAGTCGGACATGACTGAAGCAACTTAGCGTACAGGAAACTTTTGAAAACATCTCAATAGTTAGGGACTTCTACTAATTTATTTGAAATAGTATAACCAGGACATACACTTAGTGATTTTACAGAAATTGTTGCTTAGGACAAAGTCCAGAGTGGATGGAACTGTGGAAATCTACTCTCTGCATAAAAATATCCAGTCAATAATGATATAGGTGGAGCCCAGAAGCGGCATCAACTGTGAATGACTGACATCTGAAAATGGACATTGATAGCCTCAGAGAGAATCTGAGGGCAGAAACTCTGGAGTTAGCTTCTGGGAGTTCACATCCTGGCTGTGTTATTAGCAGCTGTGCGATTTGGAGTCAGGTATTAGCCTCTCTGGGCCCCCACTTTGCCATCTGAAGGCCCGTAAGAACACCTACTTTATAGGACTGTCACGAGGGTTAAATGCATAGTATCTAAACCCAGGGGCTTCCCTGGTGGCTCAGCTGGTAAAGAATTTGCCTGCAGTGCAGGAGACCTGGGTTCAATCCCTGGGTTGGGAAGATCCCCTGAAGGAGGGCATGGCAACCCACTCCAGTATTCTTGCCTGGAGAATCCCCATGGGCAGAGGAGCCTGGTGGGCTATAGTCCTTGGGATTGCAAAGAGTTGGACACGACTGAGCGACACGCAGCCCAGCACACAGCACCTAAACCCAGACAGTGCTCAATAAGCAGCAGTTGCTATGATGTCATCATGATTGTGATGGTCTTCCACTGCTGCACTGTTCCACTCTGTGCGACCTGGGGCAAGTACTTCTCTCTTGCTAAGGTCCAGGAGCCAGAGGAGACTGGTCACCTGGGCCCTCATGCAGCTCCAGGGCTCAGGCCTGACAGCACCCTCAGCTCCCCATTTTCCTTTGACCTTTTTGGGGAGAGTTGGGAACAGCCCTAGATTTATAATCAGGGTTGGTATACACAATAGGCTGGAGTTAGATTATGGGAGTTCACACAGCTGCTAATAACCCAGCCGGGACATGAACTCCCAGCAGCTGACTCCAGTGCCCCTGCCCCGAGATCCTCCCAGAGACTGTCTAGATCTGATTCCAGGTGTCGGTCATTTACCGTTGATGCCGCTTCAGGTTTCGTCTGTATCATCACTGACTGAATATTTTTATGCAGAGGGTTGATTTCCACAGTCCCATTGTAGGAGATGTGCGAGACGTGGGTTCAATCCCTGGGTCAGGAAGAGCCCCTGGAGAAGGAAATGGCAACCCACTCTAGTATTCTTGCCTGGAGAATCCCATGGATAGAGAAGCCTGGAGGGCTGCAGTGCATGGGGTTTCAAGAGCCACACGGGACTGGAGCGGCTTAGTGTGCACACGGCATGCTCCAGACATATCACTGCTTGATTAGTTATTTATTTGCTTTCACATGACTAGGTAGGTTATCTGCCTGTGTGCTCAGGTGCCCAGTCGTGTCCCAGGCTTTTGTGGCCCCGTGGACTGTAGCCAGCCAGGCTCCTCTGTCCATGGAATTCTCCAGATAAGAATACTGGAGTGGGTTGCCATTTCCTTCTCCAGTACTCTACTGATACTCAGCACTTTCCTTTACAATCACTTCTCTTTCCTACGATTTACTTCAGTAGGAAACTTTATCTTAAGTGAAAAAATCAGCTTTCCTTGCCGTAAATAGATGGCCACGATAAAAATAAATACACGAAAAATGAATCATACTATCAAATGCTAGCAAGAGGCTGGGACCTGCCCAGGNACTCTACTGATACTCAGCACTTTCCTTTACAATCACTTCTCTTTCCTACGATTTACTTCAGTAGGAAACTTTATCTTAAGTGAAAAAATCAGCTTTCCTTGCCGTAAATAGATGGCCACGATAAAAATAAATACACGAAAAATGAATCATACTATCAAATGCTAGCAAGAGGCTGGGACCTGCCCAGGGTGCTCAACCTGGGGTCTGCTCTCCAAGGTTAAAAGGGTGATAAGCAAGTGCCAGGGAGGGGCTGAAGACCATAGAGATGCCAAACTGCTCTTTTCTGTGGAAGTCATCAGACGGACTGAAAAGGACTGTCACCTCGTGGTGGGTTTCTGCACCTCTTACCATCTAGAAAATGAGTCCACATTGTAGAACATTCTGGGTTCCTTCTAACCTTGGTTTCCATACCTTGGTTCTGACACAGACTTTTTTTAATTTATAGAACAAAACCCACAAAAACACACAAAAACAGAGCACAGCACATCATAGAGTGGGGTTTGGGATTCCAGGAGACCCAAGAATGAGTCCCAGCCCCATCGGTGACTTGCTGTGTGTCTCTTCTGTGTGTGTCTTTGCTTCTCTGTGCCTCCGTTTCTTCATTTGCAAACTGTGGGAACAACAGTCATCTCTTATGGCTGGTGCAATATTAAATAATGTGCACAAAGCACTTAGCAGACGGTTTTGTCCACTAATGTCTTCACTTTAAATATATTAGGAGCATTTCCACATAAGGCAATGTCTGAAAGGACCTATTGTTCTCTTTCATAAGGTCAAACAATAATTAAATAAATCTTCTATCGATATTTTAGTTTGTTCCAGTTTTTTATTATGTACATAAAACCGAACATTCTGGTATATTTTTGGTGCATTTTTTTAAAAAGGGAAGTTTACCAAATACCTGGCCCAAAGCAAGTACTTAGTCATCAGTTGTATTTTTCTAAAAGCAAAGATTAGAAGTAAAATTAACTCATGTTCCAAATAAAATGAATCATTCTTGGAGAGCCGATGTCATTCAGGAAGGGATGCTGTCAGTACTGGATTCTGAAGTGGGATCCCAGCCAAAAGCCAGAAAGGCCCACCATCTGTTATCTGACTCATGGAATCTTCTTTTTTTCAGCCCCATGAAGGGGGTTATCTCTGGAGGAGCTGCCCGTCCTGCAAAGAGCAGTTGCCCTGCATTTTGGCAACTGTAGCCCTCATTCTGGGGCTTCAAAGGGGGTGCGAACATGGAAAAAAAGGGAGAATTTCCGCACTCTTGTCCTGGTGTTTCCCAAAGAGATTAATCTTAAATATTGAGGCATATCTAATTCAGAAGGAAAAGTGTTTCTCGCACAGTATGGAAGCCAGGAATGTCTCTATGAGCTTTCCTAGTCTGAGGACCAAATGTGTTTCTTGGTCGTTGGTATGATGATATTGATCAACACTGACCCATCGCCAGAACTGCCTTTCCAGGAAGAACCCAAGTACACCCGCTGCCACAATTACTTTCCCTCTCCTCTACCCACATAGTCTTGATGAGACCAATAACCTCTCGACCTCCAGCTTCAAGAATGGAATAGAGACCATAACAAAGAGATGTAATAGAGCTTTCTACAACCCTGGCTCATTGTGAGTAGTTCAGGATTATGCATGTCAACCTAGGCAATGAGACTTCATTAAGGGACTCAGGCAAGGAATCCACTCTGCTCATTTCTGCTGGACAAAAACCCAATGGATGTAAGGGCTGGAGCCGCAACAGCCATTTTGTTGCCCAGAAACTATCACCTACCTAAAGACAAGGTTACTGAGATACCAAGTTCCAAAGACATTCTTAGAGTCCCAAGAATTTGCTGTTCATGAAGCCAGTATCCCTGAATTTTCCAGCTACATGAATGAATCATTTTACTTTTTGCTTAAGCCAGTTTGGTCAGTTATGGCCAAAAGAGGACTAACGTAGCCACTTTTCTAAGACACCAAAAAGCCACCTAAAGTAATATTAATTTTCCTTCTTTTCCTTTTTTTTTTGAGTGGGGGATTCAGAGAGCAGAAATCTGTCCCGACCAAAGAAAAGTCCCTGATGTATTCCAGTGGTACTGAGGCAGGAAAGGCCGGGCTGGGACCGAGGATGGTCTCATACACAGACATCAGGTGGAAGGCAAAGCCATCTCCCCGTTTTGCACTTAATCAGGCCATGATTCATGGAGGAATGGCATCAGCACAGAGACTCTGCATCTATGAGCAAGCAACCCTGACCGAGAAAACCGTGGAGCAAATGCGGTGGAAGTGCAGGGGGTGCCAGCGATCCTGTATGACCTTCCAGGTGTGGAGCCCGACTCGTAAAGGAAAACGTCAGGGAATACAGCGCTTCGAGTCATGTACAGTGGCTTCAAGAGACAAATGCTCAGGACCAGGGACTGATGCTACCGGGTGCAATCCAGGCCCCACTTCAACCTTCTCCTCAATGAACATCCCACCCTTAATCAAAAAGACCCACCTATTTAAAGGACTGAAAATAAAGGGCGGATCAAGAAACCCTGCAGGGCACCCCTCATTTGTGAGGACACCTACACTCTGTGTTGAGGGTGTAACTTTCAGTTCTGCCCTAAATAAACCGCTTTGCTGCTCCCTTTGCTCCTCAGCCTCAGTGTGTGTGTGTGTGTGTGTGTGTGTGTGTGTGTGTGTGTTCATTTCTGTTTTTCCTTAGTACCTCATGTTTTTTGCCCAAATTCTTTTGGAGAAGTTGAACAAGAGCCTGGACATTTGATAAAGCGTATTGGGGGTCAGTGTCCAGAGCAGGAACCCGGAGCAGGTCTCCTGACCAGCACCCTGCCCAGGGCGGAAAGACTCACACAGCTGCTCCTCCTCGGTGAACCCCATGATGGCCATGGCCTCCACGGTCTCGCTGAACATCTCATCATCCTGGGCGGCTGGGATGGGCACAAAGCCGTTGGAGAGGAATGTGTAGTTGTTGAAGCCTTCCAAAAGCAAGTCGTCTAGAAGGGGAGGAAGACGGGGAGGTGGTCAGGAGAGACACTTCCACTGTGAGCAGGAGGCAGGAGCCTGATACAGGGTCTGGTCCACCAGAATTACTCTCACTTTCCCGAGACGTGGACAGTTCAAAGCTTCCCTCTGTTTCACTGCAGAGAAGTGATCACCAGCCATCACTCGTCTCATACAGTGGTGAAGCACGTGCACTGCCCCAGGGTGCCTGGCAACTGAAATCCAGCCTTGGGCCCACCTCCTTAGCCAGGACGGTGGCATCTGCTCAGAGGAACGGACATCTTTAGCTTAGTCTCCCAAAGGCATCTTGCCTTTAGAAACAAAGCTGTCTGAAAAGTTAGATTAATCTTTATCCATCCATTTATTAAACTTTTATCAAAATTAAACATGCACACAGATTTTATTTATTTTTTTCACACAGATTTTAAATATCAGTGACTGAGCTACAGATATATATGAAGCTGGTACTAACAGCCTGAGAAATGCAACATGCAGCTTCTAGTCATCACTGGTCGAATAGAATTTGACAGGAACTTCACAAGCATCCCAAGGAAGGAGAAAGGCACCCTTGTTTTGCAACCTTCATCAGCATTTGTTCCTGAATCACCCCAGTTTTCCTTCTCTAATAATCAAATAATTCTCTAGCCATATATGGTTTTACCATATCTTTTTGGATATCTAGTTAGCATTGTGATTTTTGTTTTACGTATGTTGTGTAATAGTTGATTCTGTCTTATCTTTATAAAACACGTTAAACTTAACAAATACTTTATGGGAAAGAAAATCAACCACTATCAAAAGGTTTATAATAAAAACACCATTGTTTGTCCCATCCTTTATCCAACTCCTACCTATAGTAGTTACCTACAGAAAATGCTTTTTATCTCTTTTAACTGTTTTTCTTTCTTGGTAGTTATCGATGTTTCTCTATTTAATAGGCTTACTATATATCATACTTACATATCATATTAATGACTACTTCTGGATATGGGTTAGATACTGCCCATTCACTTCCTGCTATGATAGAAAAAGATTTACTGCTCTTACATCCTCTCTCTTCTCAAACTATTTCTAGCAACCAATGCATGCTAAATTACTTCAGTCATGTCCAGCTCTTTGTGACCCCATGGGACTGTAGCCCTCCAAGCTTCTCTGTCCATGGGCTTCTCCACCAAGAATACTGGAGTGGGTTGCTATTTCCTGCTCCAGGGGATCTTCCTGACCCAGGGATTGAACCCGTGTCTCTTATGTTTCCTGCATGGGCAGGCAAGTTCTTTACCACTAGTGCCACTAGGAGGCCCCTGTAATAATAGATAAGGCACACCTGGTCTGCTGGTTGTCTTTATAAATAAAGTTTTATTGAAACACAGGCACCCCATTTCCTTGTCTATTGTCTGTGGCTGCTCTCATGCTACAATGGCAGCCAGAGTTGAGTAGCTGCAATAAAAACCATGCGATTCTCAAAACCTATATGGACTATTTGGCTCTTTAGTAAAAACATTTGCCAACTCTCTGTTTATGACATTTATTAAATATTGTTCTCTATAAAGCTGTATTCGTAGTTCCATTCCTTTGTTGTTATTCACCCCTTTCTCACTCAAATTTATAATTTATTCTCTTTTTTTCTTACACCATTTGCATTTATGACAAACTCCAATATATCAAGTGTCCTCTTCCAGATCAATCATTAATTAGGCTGGATTTGATTATACTTTTGGAGGGAATTCAGCAAGATGCTTTACTTTTTAAGCAAAGGGCTTTCACGGGTCAAGTCACTTGGAAGCTACTTGATAAAGTCGAAGTTAAACTGACCCAAGATGCCAGTTAACTCAAGCCTTTGGATTAACTAAAATGCTTGATTAAAGTCACAAGGATCTGAGTCTTTGCCAAGATTTCATTATCCAGACCGAGGATATCTTTTAAAATATTCAATTCTCTCTAAAACCCTAACCTCTTCCCAAACCTATCATCAAGTATACAAGTGGTTCCTAGGAATTTTAGTAAGCCTTATCCCTGCTCGATTTCTGGAAGGCTGGAGGCAGAGCACAAAACTTGAGGCCGTTTCCAAACCACCAGACTGTTGACTTTGGTGGCACAGAGATGGAAGAAAAATACAAACATTTCTCTCTGGACCACCCCACAGCATCTGTGCTGTAACAGCTAGTTTACCTATTTGCCACTGTGTAGCAATGGCATCCCACTCCAGCACTCTTGCCTGGGAAATCCCATGGACTGAGGAGTCTGGTAGGCTGCAGCCCGAGCGGTTGAACAACTTCACTTTCACTTTTCACTTTCATGCATTGGAAAAGGAAATGGCAACCCACCCCAGTGTTCTTGCCTGGAGAATCCCAGGGACGGGGGACCCTGGTGGGCTGCCATCTATGGGGTCGCACAGAGTCAGACACGACTGAAGCGACTTAGCAACAGCAACATCCACTCCACTTCCCACTTTTATCCAAAATTGCTCTGAATGCCAGGTATCAAGACCAAATCATGAACGCTGCTCCCTCTAGTGGTGAAACATTACAATACACCTCATCACCGCAAAGGTACCAGTCTGCGCATACTTCCGGTAATTTTCTCAGCCAAATAACTAACCCCAGGTCACAAAACTGATGGGAAGCGAAACTTGTACTGTTCTTCTAAAATTTAGGATTTAAACTTATTACTATAATGTAGAGCATACTATGTACCTATATTGACAGGTATATTCCTTTTTTCAGAATTTTATATATTCTTTTAAATTAGTAAAGGTTAATTCTTCTGCATGCCTAGATCATATTACATAATTTCCTACTGGAGTCTGGCATACAGTATAGTGTTTCTATGTGAAAAGTGTTTTTCCTACAACAGAGAGCAGCAAATTACCGCACAGGGTGTATTCCTATTTTTGTAAGTAAAATTCTACTGTAATACAGCTGTGCCCACTGGTTTAGCATTGCCTGTGGCTGCTTCTGCATTTACAAAGGCAGAGCTCAGTGGCTGTAACAAAAACCATGCGGCCTACAGAGCCTAAGAGATTTACTATCTGATTCGTTATAGAGAAATATAGTTGACCCCGCCCTACGACAGAGAAGGCAATGGCAGCCCACTCCAGTACTCTTGCCTGGAAAATCCCACGGATGGAGGAGCCTGGAAGGCTGCAGTCCATGGGGTCNGTTTCTATGTGAAAAGTGTTTTTCCTACAACAGAGAGCAGCAAATTACCGCACAGGGTGTATTCCTATTTTTGTAAGTAAAATTCTACTGTAATACAGCTGTGCCCACTGGTTTAGCATTGCCTGTGGCTGCTTCTGCATTTACAAAGGCAGAGCTCAGTGGCTGTAACAAAAACCATGCGGCCTACAGAGCCTAAGAGATTTACTATCTGATTCGTTATAGAGAAATATAGTTGACCCCGCCCTACGACAGAGAAGGCAATGGCAGCCCACTCCAGTACTCTTGCCTGGAAAATCCCACGGATGGAGGAGCCTGGAAGGCTGCAGTCCATGGGGTCGCTGAGGGTTGGACATGACTGAGCGACTTCACTTTCACTTTTCACTTTCATGCGTTGGAGAAGGAAATGGCAACCCACTCCAGTGTTCCTGCCTGGAGAATCCCAGGGACGGGGAAGCCTGGCGGGCTGCCGTCTATGGGGTCGCACAGAGTCGGACACGACTGAAGTGACTTAGCTTAGCAGCCACCCTACGAAAAGGCCACTTCAAAGTTACTTTCAAAACAGGTATAATGAAAAGTGCTTGGAGCCACTATAAAATTCGTTATAAAATCAGAATGCATCTTAAATACCTGCAAGTTTTATAAACTTGCAAATATGGCAACTGTCTTTTAAAAATTATTTATTTAATTTACTTTTGGCTGTACTGGGTCTTTGCTGCTGTGTGTGGGCTTTCGGAGAAGGCAATGGCACCCTAACTCCAGTACTCGCGCCTGAAAAATCCCATGGACGGAGGAGTCTGATAGGCTGCAGTCCATGGGGTCGCTAACAGTTGGACACGACTGAGCGACTTCACTTTCACACACTGGAGAAGGCAACGGCAACCCACTCCAGTGTTCTTGCCTGGAGAATCCCAGGGACAGGGGAACCTGGTGGGCTGCTGTCTATGGGGTCGCACAGAGTCGGACACAACTGAAGTGATTTAGCAGTGGGCTTTCTTTAGTTGCAGGAGCGGGGGCTATTCTTTGTTGTAATGCTCCAGCTTCTCATTGCGGTGGCTTCTCCTGTTGCGGAGCACTGGTTTAGTTGCTCCAGGGCATATGGGATCTTCCCAGATCAAAGAGCAAACCTATGCCCCCTGCACTGGCAGGCAGATTCTTATCCACTGCGCCACCAGGCAAGTACCTGGCAACTGTCTTTCTCCCCTCCTAGAAGACACAGATTGTGTCTATTTGAACTTGATGTCATCCAGTCTAATTATTAATTAACTATTTAATGCCTAACTGAAACTGACATCTGCTATGCCATGTAGTAGCTGCTCAGTAAATGAAGATGACTGACAGAAGCCAAATTCACTCACTCCAAGGAGATGAAGAGATGCTGCCCAGAGATGTGTAACTCTTTTCCTGGTGGGATCTCAGGCTCTGTTTTAATAGCTATCAGTTAACCCTGGAAAATGATGGAAGGGAGGGCTGAGGTCTCCCAGCACACATCCCTGCTCATCACTTACTTCGCATCTTCTCCTTGGCTCCAGCAATCAGATAGTAAAAGATGTGGAAGGTCCTCTCGTCTCTGGCTTGGCGAATCGCACGTGACTTTTCCAGCAGATCTGGTTTGGGAGGAGTTAAGAATTCTAGAACTGCTGTGCTGGAGAAGACTCTTGAGAGTCCCTTGGACAGCAAGGAGATCAAACCAGTCAATCCCAAAGGAAATCAACCCTGAATATTCACTGGAAGGACAGATGCTGAAGCTGGAGCTCCAATACTTTGGCCACCTGATACGAAGAGTTGATTCATTGGAAAAGACCCCGATATTGGGAAAGATTGAGGGCAGGAGAAGAAGGGGGCAACAGAGGATAAGATGGTTAGGTGGCACCACCATCTAATTCAGTGGACATGAGTTTGAGCAAGCTCCAGGAGATAGTGAAGGATAGGGGAGCCTGGAGTGCTACAGTCTATGGGGTCACAAAGAGTTGAATATGACTGAGCTACTGAACAACAACAACACAGAATTAATTCCAGGGATACCACATGTGCTTCTCTTGCAGGGAGATGACCTTCCTCCCCAAGCTCTGGCCCGTCAACTGCTGGAGGGGAAATCTCCAGAACACGGGAGAAGCTCCCTGAAGAGTTTTGAGGATTCTGATTGCTGAGGAAGATCAAGCCATTGATTCATATGAGCTGACCTTCCAGTTCTGGCTCATAGATTCAAAATGAGACCACTAGGTGCTGCTGGCTGGCCCCAGTGCCAGAGAAGTGAGGGGAACAAAGAGGGCTAAAAAAAGTATAAAAAGACAGGAGTCAAGAGACTCCAGGCTGGAAGACTTCTGGGAGGGGCATGAAATGAGATGTTTCCCCAACAACCATTACCAACTTCTCTTCTGTAGAGTGAACTGTCTTTAGATATTACAGAGTAAAAATAATTACACCCTCTATGGTCTGTTAATCCCTGGGCTAAATGTTGACATGCATTTTCTTGTTTGCTTCTCTTTCTTGGAATACAATTGCTTTACAATATTGAGTTAGTTTCTGCTATACAGCGAAGCGAATCAGCTATAAGTATACATATATCCCTTCTCTCTGGGACCCACCTCCCACCCGCCTCGGTTCTTCACAGGGCACTGAGCTGAGCTCCCTGTGCCTTACAGCAGGTTCCCATTAGCTACCTATTTTACACGTGGTGGTGTGTATACGTCAATCCGTTTCCCAATTTGTCCCACCCTCTCTTTCCCCCGCTGTGTCCACATGTCCGTTCTTTATGTCTGCATCGCTATTCCTGCCCTGGTTCATCTGTACTATTTTTTCATTGTCTCATTTAAACCTCACAAACTATCCTAGGAACTAAGAGTGAATATTGTTGGCATTTTCAATACAGGGGAAACTGAGGCCCAGGGAAGCTCGGGGAAGGCTCATTTCCCAGGAGGACACAGTTAGGAAGCAGCGAAGCCAAGTGTTGGCAGTGGCCGAAACTACCTCAGTCGAGGGTCTGGGCTTCAGAGAGCTGGGTGCCAGCTCTGACTGGCTGCATGACCTTGACTCAGCTGACTAGCAACCTGAGCCTCAAGATGCTGTAAACATGCCCACTGATTAATCTAAGGAGAGCCGTTCTGCTGTGGGGGGAGGGGTGGAGACCATGGGGACGTGGGGATGGTGGGAGCCACACGGGGGGCTGGGCTGTCATACCAGGTGGATTTCCCGCACGTAAGAACCAGGTTCTATTTGACAAAATCTGCCAAGATGCTAACCACCGAAGAATGAATAGTCATTTTCTCTGTGTCCCCAGATCCACTGGTTTAGACTGTGTCCTCCCTGCTCGGTCATGTCAGCTCATGGGCACTAATTTCTCCTCTCAGGGTCTCATGACTGTGGGGGTCCCTGGTGGCTCAGATGGTTAGGAATCTGCTTGCAATGCAGGAGACCAGGGTTCAATCCCTGGGTCGGGAAGATCCTCAGAAGAAGGGAGTGGCTAGGGCCACAAACTCATCTGTAATTCCCGAATCCAGAAACCAGGAAACTGAACTCAGCTGGCGGCCATGCCTGTTCTGAGCCCACACGAGGCTCTTCATGGTCTCTTTATCCCACGCTGGAGACTAGTATGTGTTCTGCTGTATCTCATTCAGCCCTGGCCCAACTCTGGGGAGGTGGGGATGGTGCATGGTCAGGTGACCACAGCCATGCCCTGAGCCCCCACTGCGATGCATGAGTGGGCACTGGGGGGCTGGCAGAATTCTGATTCCTTAGATTGACAGAAATAGCTTTCGGTGTGCTTTGCCAGAAGCAGGCTGTTCCTCTGGGAAAGTTCTATTTCCACTGACATTCTATTTGTGGGCTGGAGCTGCTCTGTTTCTAAGAAGGACAAGGGATCTGGGCTTGGCCTTGAACCCCGGCTCGTTAAGGATGAAGTGAAGTACTTGTGAGTGAGTAGGTTGTCATTTCCTTCTCCAGGGGATCTTTCCGACACAGAAATCGAACCCAGGTCTCTTGCATTGCAGGCAAAATTCTTTACCATCTGAGCCACAAGGAAGCTGTAGCCAATACTTAACTAGCCCTTATTCTGTCATGATTCTAAAAGCTTTAGTGTGTTAGCTGCTCAGTCTTGTCCAATTCTTTTGCAACCCCATGGACTGTAGCCCGCCAGGCTCCTCTGTGCATGGGATTCTCCAGGCAAGAAGACTAGAGTGCGTTGCCATTCCCTTCTCCAGGGAATCTTCCTGACCCAGGAATCAAACCTATGTCTCCTGCCTTGCAGGTAGGTTCTTTACTATTGAGCCACCAGGGAAGTCCTCTAAAAGCGTTACATGAATCAGTTCACTTCAGGCAGGTATTATTAGCATCCCCGTTTCACTGATGAGGCACAGAGAGGTTGAGTAACTAGCCCAAGATCACTCAGCTAGGGAGAGGTCCACCAGAATCAAATATAGGCTGCTTGAGACCCTCACACCAAGGGACCACCACACTACCAGGCTTGCTCTTAAGCGACAACAACCCCAGGGAAGAGTTGTTCCGGATGGCACCCAAGTGCTGGAGAGAAAGGTGGCTCTTGTGCCTTTCAGACCCTCTAGGGCTGGGGGCAGGAGGTGGGTGGTGCCAGGGATGGGGGTCCCAGGTGGCCCGGGCTCAGCAAAGGATACACGTCTCAATGTTGGCTCCCACGATGTAACCCGTGACATCGAAGTTGATGCGGATGAACTTGCCCTGCCAACAGGAAAACACAGTTCACAGTGGGGTCCCCAGCCTCGCCCTCACCCCCATGCTGCAGGAAAGTAGGGTGAGAGAAGTCAGGGAGCATTCAGAGGGGCACACACAAATCAGTATGGTCTCGCTCATTAATGGAATTCAGATACAATCTTTCCTATAAATTTCTTCATGAAATTATCTTTCTGAGTCTCCTATGGAGGTCCCATTTCTTCTGTACAAAAAAATGATTATTGTCTAAGTATCATCAACCACCCAAGTTCAGGGTTCCCCTGACCCCATTAGGCTCAAGTGAGAAAGGGGAGGGGCCCATGAAGCCTGGGAAAGCCGGGTGGGAAGTTCTGCCTCACTGACTATTGGCCTTTGGGAGGGCTGGAACCACATCTGAATAGCTTGCTGTGATTCTGAGTCCAGTTCAAGGCCTGGTATACAGTAGGTACTTAATAAAAATGATCCAAATAAATGAAGAGAGAGAATGAGCCTGTGTAAAAATGCCTGTATGGATGTATACAATGAGTGCTTAATAAATGTGTTGAAACTTGCCTGTTCTTGGTATACAGTAGGTGCTCAATGCATGTTTTGCTGAATAAATGAACGAGTATTGTATACAAGTGTCTATCACTTGTAAACTAGGTGTTCAACGCTCAGTACATGTTTACTGAATGAATTATGAGTGTCAAATTCTAACAGGGAGCCGAGTATACAGCAGGTGCTCAATGAATATTTGTTGCATGTATAGTGAATGAATGAATGAGGGAGTGAGTGGCTGGAACACTCACAGGGTGGTAAGTTTAAGACAGCACTGGAGTCACAGAGCGAAAGGCAACGCACACCTCCATCCCTTAAGCCTCAGACGCCCCACGCACACACACGCACTCTGCGTTCGCAGGCAGGAGGGGACACCGGGGGACCCGAGCCTTTCCCAGAAAACTCACGCAGCTTCACCACTTACGAATCGGGAGGAGTTGTCGTTCTTGACCGTTTTGGCGTTGCCAAACGCCTCCAGGATGGGGTTTGCTTGCAGAAGCTGCTTCTCCAGCTCACCCTAAAATTCATTCACATGCAGTTATTGGAGAAAGTGATGCAGGAAGTGACGGTTCTGCCCTGGACAGAGGTTGTCAAAAAACTCTGCCCTTATCCCGCAGGTTCTCTCCTGTCCTATTACCTATCCTTCTGAGATCCCAATGCTAAAGTCCAGATTTACTCGAGGATTTCAGAAGAGAAACAAATGGATGAGCTCTGTTACAGCCACAACATCTGTTCCCTAGAAGATAGGGCCTGCTCATCTACGGGACACGCTGAACTCTGGCACGGACAACACTGGGATGTCATTGACATCATGGTGGATCCATGGAATTGTGCAGTGCACAATCTGCCCCACTGTATATGGCAGTCCTGCTGCTGCTAATGTTTGACAAGCAGCCTTCTTCAAGCTAGACTGCTACAACACTTATGAAGGCTTTAGTGCATTTTTTAAAGTTGCAACTTTTCCTTTCTCAGGACCAGTTTTCTGAAGTCTCCTAGGGAAGACGAATAAGGAACGCACAAAACCCACCAGGAATACTTTGAACCAACTGCAGAACAAAGCCTCAAAGCGGGTTGCCTGAGCTCCATTCATCAGGTTAAATGCAGCTGAGACTGTATACAGCCCACTGGCCCCCTCTGAGGGGGCTCCTGTGCACAAATGCGGTCACGTGATTAATTGTGGTAGGAAAGGGCCAACGAGGTAAATCATGCCAGGAAGCAATGAGCTGCTCTTTGCCTAGCCCCACAACACGGCAGCTGCAGACTGGCCCAGCGGCTCTCCCGACAGCTCCTCCTACAGACCAGGCTGGGAAGTGTGGGTCCTAGGGGTTTTCTCTTGTTTGCTGGTTCCCCCATCTATTTTTTTTTTTTTTTTTTTTTATTCCAGGGCAGCTGGACTAGGCTAAAAAGAACCTGGGAAACATTCTAGAAAGATAAGGTGAGTGCATGACTTTCTCCCCTCCGCTGTGCACCAGGGGGGCACCATGGGTGATTGTCCCTAAAGGAACAGAACAAGAAGCCACTATTTATTTCTGGGTTTATTAGTCACACAAGCCCTCCTCCTTTGCAGATGCCAAAGGAGATGGACAGGAAGTGTCATCTCTGTGAAAATCGCAGCCACACTGGAATTCCCATAATTGGGAATGGTGAAATTTACAAGGAGGGCTTTGCTTGGCTAGTAGGGAGAAGACTAAAGGGGTCACTTTTGTCAACACAAACTTGTGGTCTCAGTGTCCCCCAAGAAAGTCCCCTTTCTAGAACGAGAGTTCCAGATGGTGGGGCCAAAAGATCCTTCTCAGGCGATCTGATCCAAACCACTCATTTTATGGATGATGAGACAGTGACCCAGAGAAGACAGTGACCCGATTTGGCCAGAGTCTCACAGGAGCAAATCCCAAAGAAGCAGCCTGATTCTCCTTCTGATGCACTCATGATGCTGCTGCCCACGTCTGACTAAGCTGGACTGAGTGTGACCCTGGGACACGCTAGGACCTCTTGATCTGAGGGTCTCTTCCAGGCTGGGACCCGTACACCAGCCCCCCAAGCTCTGCGTTAAGAGATGAGTTTGTATATGCAGAGGTTTGAGCAGGGCCTGGTTGGGTGTCGCATAGCTGGGGCCTTACCATGCCACCGAAGCTAGTGCATCGTGAACCCCAAGACTTCCGTTTCTGGAGCCTTGGGTCAAGCAACCGGCATGCAAAGACAGACTCGCACTGCACACACATGCAGGGGAAGACACACCAGTGCACAGGGAACAGGCCTCGAGGAGGGATTCAGGGATGCTGGCAGGGAGGGGAGACAAGGGCATGCCACGGCAGTGCCATTAATCGACTGTCAATCAAGCCAGGAAAGCTTCAGGGCCAGAAGGTCCTCAAAAGCTCAACCAGACGCGACAGACATCTCCAGGGCCTTCCAATCAGGGCTACCCTGGTGGTGGACACCTTGGTGGGAAGGGTAAGGTGACATTCGTTCTGAACTGGGGAAAATCCATTCCAGGCTAGAGGGCAACCCTGGGGATTCCGGTGGGAGTCCTGCGGGTGGCGATGCGCCCACACGCCCCACCCCGCCGGGTGGCATCGGACACCCGCAGGACGGCATTTCAGTGCGTTTGCAGGTTCGGGGATCTCGCCCAGTCTACGGTCGGCTACTGGGCCCAGTGGGTGCAACAGGACCATGCGCATCTAAGTACACTCCGTGCCTCCCATCCACACCAGGAAAACACTCTCAGTTACTCACGTAGGCAAAAGATGGGCCTTGCTGCGGTTGAACAATACAGTATGAAACAAACGTCAGTGTTATTTCCATCACATGTACATCAGGGTCTGGAGAATATACGATTTCAATCCCCACCCCGCCCAAGACAGCCCGGATTTTCCAAGATCCTCCAACTGAGAAAAGCAGCAGCTTTTCTTGGATTCCATTTCCTTTCTGCTTTACTTGCTTTCTTTTCTAAGTTCTCAAGAGATTCAGACATTTTCAAAGGTTTTCTAAAATTGCTGGGACCAAAGCGCGCTCTTTAAACTGTATCCGACGAGACGCTCTCTGAGATACCTTCTCGCACGCAGAGAAAAAAAGTGTTTGGCGCATAGTAGGCACTTGATAAAGATCTGTCATTAGTATTATTTCTTCCTTTTACTATTCTAGGGAAAGGAAAGGCAGTGGGAGGCAGTGTTTGGCTGCTACATAAACTCTGGGGCTCTTTGCTCCTTACACCACGCCAGAGGCAGTATGGATGCTGGATCTCAGGCTTCCTGTACCTGTTGGAGGGAGGAAAGTTCCCCAAGCTACAACCGGAGCTCGCCCCAGATCCCCAAGGGCCTCCAGACAGGCTGGTCTCTGTGGCTTCTCTAGTGTCACCTCTGAGCCCCAGAAGCTAGATCCAGAGTGGCAGGAACTGGTGACACCCCAAGCCTGCTTCAGGCCTCCTTTGCCATCACCACCCCCAGCCCCAAACCTTCGGAGGGATGCGCTGGCAGGTCCTTCCAGCAGCCCCATTGCTTGTCGCCTCCACTGGGATAGATGAGGCAAGGCTAAGGCCGAGGAGGAAAAGAGGGATGGACCCAGGGAGGGATGATTCTAGAAACCTGCTCTCCTTTTCCTTAATTGACTGTGTGTCCTTATTTGATGATTTACGCTCTCTCGTTCTCATGGGTCCAGAAGCTCAGTGTTTATTATAACTCAGACTCATCGATGGGGCCCATACTAGCAGTGCCTAGCACACAGCAGATGCTCAGTCAAGGGCACTGGACCAAAGCTCATATGCTGAGTGACACCCATATTCCCACCCCCTGGGGTTCCCATTGGAGGCACACGTGGAGGAATGACAGGTATGCCTCGACACTAGGGAATTCACAGTGATTCAGTTCAGGCAGTGGTTCTCAATCAGGGGTGACCGCACCCGCCAGAGGGCACCTGACATTCTTGGTCGTCATAACCGAGGGGAGGGGCTGCTACCAGCCTCCAGTGGGGAGTGACCAGAGGTGCTGCTAAAAATCCTCCAGGGCATAAGACAGCCCCACCACAGAGAATTATCCAGTCCAAAATGACAGTGATGCCGCAATCGAGAAGCTTTGATGTCAATCAAAACTCCTCCTCCCAGTTCACAAAACAGGAGACGATCCTGGTCAAAGTGAGGAATTGCCTAGATCCAACAGGACCACCCAGGATGAAGAAAAATCCCTCCAGTGAGCTGTCCAGGGAAGGACAGGGAAACACAGTCCTGAGTCCTTATAACGCGGAGTCCTGGCCTTCCTAATGGTGCTCTCTCTACCTGGTCAGCCCTCGAGCCCAAGGCCCATCTGCCAAGTTGTGGCCAGAGGACAGGAGCTGCCACTCACCGTGATGCTTGTATCCTTCTTGCCCTTGTGAGAGGAGGCCACCATCGCCAGGTACTGGATGACTTTCTTGGTGTTCTCTGTTTTCCCGGCTCCAGATTCGCCTCTGAAAGACACGAGAGCAGTCACCCACTGGAACAGTAACACACTAGTGGCTGATGGAATAACCAGTTGGCTGTTGTTTATCTTATCAGGTGTTCTGTGGGCATCTTTCCGCAGCTCCGTGTCGTTTGCCAGATGGGGAAATTGAGGCTCCCAGAGGGGAGGAGACTTGTCCACCATGGGCATGGAGCTGGACTGGGCTTCAAACCCTGCTCCTTATCTCAATCTACTCCTCCCGAGGGGAGGCAGGAAACGATGTAGATGAAAAGAGTGAAAGAAAGCCTGAGTTTCCTACCAAGGTCTACACAGGTTTATTTGGAACTGTCTAAAAAAAAAAACAACTTTATTTTTTAGAAAAGTTTTAGGTTCACAGCAAAATTGAGCAAGAGGTACACAGAGTTCTTAGATCTCCCTGCCCCTTGACAAGCTCCCCCACCATCAACATCCCCCACCAGAGTGGTACACTTGTTATAATCGATGGACCCGTATTGGCAGATCATCACCCAAAGCCCACAGTTTACATCAGGGTCCACTCTTGCTGTTGCACACTTTACGGGTTTGACAGCTGTACAATGATATGTATCCGTTATTAGGGTATCTACAGAATAGCTTTATTAAAAATTATCTACTTTAAAGACGTCACTACTCTTGTTAGAGATTAGACGATCGGGCAAGAGACTGCCTTACAGGATGGATGTAAGTACCTCTCAGAGAACCAAGACATAAGGTAGAAGTTTTAGAAATGCCTCTTACAAAAAAGAAGAAGGAAGAGGAAAAGAACAAGGAGAAAAAGAAGGAGCAGGAGGGGAAGGAGAAAGAAGACAAAGAGAGAAAGAAAAGTGGTTATTCCATCAGCCACTGGGCCCACATAAGCCCCTTCATCCTCGAGAGAACTCACTCGAAGGGTCAGGTGGCTAGCTAGTTAAATATCAAAGGGTAAACCTAGTTGGAGTAAGTCATGCTGAAATGTAAACGGCTGATAAGTTTAGATCAGTGGGGTGTTGTTTGTCTTATCAAAATACTCCTAGAATATGAACAGTGGTTATTTATTTATTTATTTTTAATGAAAACGGCTTCTTGTACCAGCTACACCTCTCCTGGCCACCTGAGGTCACGCTGATGGAACTGTTTCATCAACGGATTCTAGACTGCCTCTGACTCCCACTCTTCTTAGTAAAAGGGAAAGATGACCTCAACTAAATCTTTCCTCCTTTCTTGTCCTCTCCTCTGATTTTCTTTTTTTATTTTATTTTATTTCTCCTTCCTTTGCCTAGACTCACATTTGCTGAGCTCACTGAATATTCTGAGCCGCGCTAATTTTTTTTTCAGTCTGAGTTCATCTACCCTGAGGGCGGGTCAAGGTTCTCCAAGCTGAGCCAGTGCCACGGGTGCCAGTGTGGTGCTTGTCCTTTTTACCTAATTAGGAAATAAAAGAAATTAACTTGCTCTGCCAAGGGCCCATTAATAACTTTGTTCACGGCAAAACAGAAGCAAGGAAGGAAAGAAGGGAGGGGGGGGGGGAGGAAGGAGAAAGGAAGGAAAGAGAAAGAGAAAGGGACAAAA
The DNA here is from genome assembly GCA_006410615.1 of Neotragus moschatus. Lineage (NCBI taxonomy): Eukaryota > Metazoa > Chordata > Mammalia > Artiodactyla > Bovidae > Neotragus > Neotragus moschatus. The sequence continues at coordinate 1,575,842 of SJYA01003036.1, forward strand.
GGAGGGAAGTACGAAGGTGGGGGAAGGGAAGAGAGAGAGAGCAGGGAGGCAGGGAGGAAAGGATACATATGCCCCGAGCTGTCAGACCCAATGCCATGGGCCACCATCCAGGAACCAAGAGTCAGGTCTCCAGGAACACTGCACGTCTCATGACAGTATTAACACTGTCCTCTACCCAGTTCCTCGGAGAAGGCAACGGCAGCCCACTCAAGTACCCTTGCCTGGAAAATCCCATGGATGGAGGAGCCTGGTAGGCTGCAGTCCAAGGGGTTGCTGAGGGTCGGACACGACTGAGAGACTTCCCTTTCACTTTTCACTTTCATGCATTGGAGAAAGAAATGGCAACTCACTCCAGTGTTCTTGCCTGGAGAATCCCAGGGACGGGGGAGCCTGGTGGGCTGCCATCTATGGAGTTGCACAGAGTCGAGCACGGCTGAAGCGACTTAGTAGTAGTAGTAGTAGCTACCCAATTCCTAATGGTCTTTATTCCCAATGGTCACATTATTTCACGTGGCCTCAGAGGCACTTTTTGAGATGGGAGCTATGCAGGCATTATCCTCATTTTCTTGAGGAGGAAAACTGAGTCCAAAATTTTTTTTTAATTTTAAGGAGAAAATTGATTTTGGGGGGGAGTGGAGGCCCTGTGTTAATTGTCCACTCCCCCAATCCTGAAGGGAGGACATATCACTTTCATGTTATTACAGGATAGGAACTTGGGACCGGGGTGAGTAAGCAACTTGCCCAAGGTCACACAGCACAGCAAGAGCACTCTCAGCATTGAAATCAGGTCTCTGGTTCCAATGTAATCAGGATTCTTTCTATGACATTTCGCCAAGTCTGTCCATGACACAGACCCAGCCCTCTAAGAACATGCTTTCTAAGGTCAGAGGAAAGGGATAGGGAATAGGAATTGATATTTGTTGAAGACCTACTCTAGGCTACTGGGCTCAGAAATCTTTTTATTTAATCCAACAACCTAATGAAGGCGTCATTGATTATTCCTGCCACCCACCTGGGGAAAATGAGGCTCAGAGAAGTTGAAGTGTTCTAGGTGACAATTTCTATTATCACACAGATCAGGAATAGAGGAGTAAGATTTGTACACGGGCCAAGTTGATGCCAGAGCCCATGTTCTGCCCCCTACCCTTTTATTTTTAAAAGTGAGAAAAGGGGATGGAATGCAGGAATATTGAGCGAAGCCCTGAGCCATCAAGGAGTTATTCCTTATATTCTGGGAGACTTCACTTGCCTTACTAGGCTCTTTTTGAAAATCTGAGCAGGAACCAATGAACCAAGCCACTCAGTCATTTACACCTTCCCACTCCAGTACCCTTGCCTGGAAAACTCCATGGACGGAGGAGCCTGGTGGGCTGCAGTCCATGGGGTCGCTAGGAGTCAGACACGACTGAGAGACTTCACTTTCACCTTTCACTTTCATGCATTAGAGAAGGAAATGGCAACCCACTCCAGTGCTCTTGCCTGGAGAATCCCAGGGACAGGGGAGCCTGGTGGGCTTCCGTCTCTGGGGTCGCACAGAGTCGGACATGACTGAAGTGACTTAGCAGCAGCAGCATGAATTACTTCTATTAGGATAATATCAGAAATCTTGATAGACATCACCTCAAACTGAGGGGGCTAGGTTCTGATCAGAGCAAGAAGGAGAGAAAATCTGAGTGTGGGAAACCACCTATGTAGCTGGTCCTGAGTCCATTCATATCCAAGACAAGAGTCAGGACAGCTGTGCACACATTGACCCTGGATCACTACAGCCCCTCTCTTTCCTGCCATGATTTCCTGGTCTTTCACCTCGCAAGGGCGAGGAAGTGAGACACAGACTCTGGGAACATGCTTCTCCCCACGTGGCTGCTTGGCTCTACAGTCTCCAAGTTTTATTGATAAAAATAAATTGTCCTGGGACGTTCTGCCAAAATAAACAACCCAAGCTCCAGGCTCATGGGCGTCTGAAGATTGATGTGCTCAGGGCTGCTGCAGAAACATCAATATCTTTGCTTTTCTGACCCCAGACTCTAAGAATAAAGATGCCTTCTTGGTCAGTGCACTCTAAACTTCAGTCCTACTTTTTTTTTTTTTTTTAATTTAGCACTGGGTCTTCATTGCTGCAGGCAAGTTTCAGTTGCTGTGGTGCATGGGCTTAATTGCCCTGAGGCATGTGGGATCTTCCCAGACCAGGGATTGAACCCGTGTCCTCTGCCTTGGCAGACAGATTCTCAACCACTGGGCCATTAGGGAAGTCTCTCAGTCCTGTTTCTTAGGGGACTTTGTGTTCACCTCCCTTATCCTTGAGGAAAACTTGGCCTCATGACTATATACGGCCTCCTGGCCTTGTAATTACCTTACTGTCAAGTCCTTTTAATCAGTCCATGCTCAGCAGTTGGAAGGAGGCTACCCAATGGCTGCTTAATCCCTCAGCTCCGAGCTGGGCGGGATTCATGGGTGTATGACTTGTCCAGTTCCATGGGGACTAAGGAGGGTCCTAAGGAGGGTCCTGTGCTTGATTTAATGCTCTGATGTTGTGATCTTGAATTGCTTAATAATTTTTGAACAAGGGCCTTAGCTTTCTCATTTTGCAAAATTTAACAAACCAGGTAGCTGGTCCTAGCTCCCACGATGAAACACCATTTCTGAGTCATTTCAGCTGTGGTCTGCCCTTGGTAGCGAAGCTAAATTGTCTCTGAATCCGTCAGCCCTTAGTCCTCATGTGACTCCTGCCCCTGTAACCAGCAAAGTCTTCGGGTTTGTGCTGTCCAACTCCTACACATCCTCCAAAGCTCGGGTAGTCACTGCCTTTATTTTGAGTACTGCCTTGAGCTCCCCAGGCAAAAGCAGTGCCTCTTTCCCCTGCAGGATCAATCAGCAGAGCAACACAAGGGGCCCCAGGGGCAGACTTCCTGAGTTCAAATCCCTACCCTGCCCTATGTGATTATGGGCAAGTCATTTAACTACTCCTATGGACAGTATGAAAAGGCAAAAAGATATGACACTGGAAGATAAGCCCCCCCAGGTTGGTAGGTGGCCAATATGTTACTGAGGAAGAATGGAGAAATAGCTCCAGAAAGAATTAAGAGGCTGGGCCAAAGCAGAAACACTGTTCAGTTGTGGATGTGCCTGGTGGTAAAAATAAAGTCCGATGCCATAAGGAACCTGGAAGGTTCAGTAAATTGGATGTGGTCAGGCAGGAGATGACAAGACTGAACATTGACATTTTAGGAATCAGTGAACTAAAATGGATGGGAATGGGCAAATTTGATTCAGATGACCATTATATCTACTGCTATGGGCAAGAATTCCTTAGAAGAAATGGAATAGCCTTCATAGTCAACAAAAGAGTCTGAAATTCAATACTTGGATGCAATCTCAAGAACAATGAATGATCTTGGTTTGTTTCCAAGGCAAACCATTCAATATCACAGTAATCCAAGTCTATGCCCCAACCAGTGATGCCAAAGAAGCTTAAGTTGAACAGTTTCATGAAGCCCTACAAGATCTAACACCAAAAAAAATATGTCCTTTTCATTACAGGGACTGGAATGCAAAAGTAGGAAGTCAAGAGATACCTGGAGTAACAGGCAAATTTGGCCTTGGAGTACAAAACGAAGCAAGGCAAAGGCCATCAGGGTTTTGCCAAGAGAATACACTGGTCATAGCAAACATCCTCTTCCGACAACACAAGAGATGACTCTACACATGGACATCACCAAATGCTCAATACTGAAATTAGATTGGTTACATTCTTTGCAGCCAAAGATGGAGAAGCTCTATACAGTCAGCGAAAACAAGACCTGGAGCCCATTGTAGCTCAGATCATGAGCTCCTTGTTGCAAAATTCAGGCTTAAATTGAAGAAAGTAGGGAAAAAACACTAGATCATTCAGGTATGACCTAAATCAAATCCCTTATGACTATACCAGCTTCTCTGGTGGCTCAGATGGTGAAGAATCTATCTGCCATGTGGGAGACCCAGGTTCAATCTGTGGGTCAAGAAGATCCTCTGGAGAAGGAAATGGCAACCCGCTGTAGTAGTCTTGCCTGGAAAAATCCCACGGACAGAGGAGCCTGGCAGCCTACAGTTCCAATGGGTTGCAAAGAGTCAGACACAACTGAGCAAGTAACACTTTCACTTCATGATTATACAGTGGACGTAACAAACAGGTTCAAGGGTTAGATCTGATAGAGCGCCTGAAGAACTCTATTGGAGTTCATATCATTGTATAGGAGGAGATGACCGGAGCCATCCCCAGGAAAAAGAAATGCAAGAAGGCAAAATGGTTATCTGAAGAGGCCTTACAAATAACTGAGAAAGTAAGAGAAGTGAAAGGTGAAAGACAAAGGGAAAAGGGTACACAACTGAATGCAGAGTTCCAAAGCACAGCAAGGAGAGATAAGAAAGCCTTTGTTAAGTGAACAATGCAGAGAAGTAGAGGAAAACAATAGAATGGGAAAGACTAAATATCTCTTCAAAGAAAATTAGAGACCAAGGGAATATTTCAAGCAAATATGGGCACAATAAAGGACAGAAATGGTATGAACTTAACAGAAGCAGAAGATATTAAGAAGAGGTAGCAAAAATACACAGAAGAACAGTACAAAAAAAGCTCTTAATGATTTGGATAACCACAATGGTGTGATCATTCACCTAGAGCCAGACATCCTGGAATGTGAAGTCAAGTGGGCTTTAGGAAGCATTGCTATGAACAAAGCTAGTGGAGGTGATGAAATTCCAGCTGAGCTATTTCAAATCCTAAAAGATGATACTGTTAAAGTGCTGCACTCAACATGGCAGCAAATTTGGAAAACTCAGCAGTGGCCACAGGACTAGAAAAGGTCAGTTTTCATTCCAATTCCAAAGAAAGGCAATGCCAAAGAATGCTCAAACTACCGCACAATTGTGCTCATTTCACATGCTAGCAATGTAAAATCCTTCAAGCTAGGCTTCAACAGTATGTGAACCAAAAATTTCCAGATGTACAAGCTGGATTTAGAAAAGGCAGAGGACCAGAGACCAAACTGCCAACATCCGCTGGATCATAAAAAAGCAAGGGAATTCTAGAAAAACATCTATTTCTGCTTCATTGACTATGCTAAAACCTTTGACTGTGTGGATCACAACAAACTGCAGAAAATTCTCAAAGAGATAGGAATATCAGACCTCCTTACGTGCCTCCTGAGAAACCTGTATGCAGGTCAAGAAGCAACAGTTAGAACTGGACATGGAACAATGGACTGATTCAAAACTGGGAAAAGAGTAAGTCAAAGCTGTACATTGTCACCCTGCTTATTTAACTGCTATGCAGAGTACATCATGAGAAATGCTGGGCTGGAAGAAGCACAAACTGGAATCAAGACTGCTGGGAGAAATATCAATAACCTCAGATATGCAGATGACACCACCCTAGTGGCAGAAAGCAAAGAGGAACTAAAGAGCCTCTTGAGGAAGGTGAAAAAGGACAGTAGAAAAGCTGGCTTAAAGCTCAGCATTCAGAAATCTAAGATTATGGCATCCAGTTCCATTACTTCATGGCAAATAGATGGGGGAAAAATGTAAACAGTGACAGACTTTATTTTCTTGGGCTCCACAATCACTGTGGATGGTGACTGCAGACATGAAATTAAAAGATGCTTGCTCCTTGGAAGAAAAGCTATGACAAACCTAGACAGTATATTCAAAAGCAGAGACATCACTTTGCAACAAAGGTTGATCTAGTCAAAGCTGTGGTTTTTCTAGTAGTCATGTATGGGTGTGAGAGATGGACCGTAAAGAAGGCTGAGCACCGAAGAATTGATGCTTTTGAACTGTGCTGTTGGAGAAGACTCTGGAGAGTCCCTCAGACAGCAGGGTGATCCAACCAGTCAGTCCTAAAGGAAATCAACCCTGAATATTCATTGGAAGAATTGATGCTGAAGCTGAAGATCCAATACTATGACCACCTGATGGAAGAGCCAACTCACTGGATAAGACCTTGATGCTGGGAAAGAATGAAGGCAGGAGGAGAAGGGGACATCAGAGGATGAGATGGTTGGATGGCAACACTGACAGCTTCAGGAGTTGGTGATGGACAGGGAAGCCTGGTGTGCTGCAGTCCACGGGGTCACAAGGAGTCAGACATAACTGGGTGACTGAACAACAATAATTATTATTACTGAGGTCAACTTGAATCTACTTTCATATTAAATAATATGAATCATTCTGAGGTCAACTTGAATTTACTTTCATATTAAATAATATGAATCATTCCAGATTTTCATGCTCTATGAAAATTTCTTGTAATTCTTGTAACTGACCAATGTGTGTGCATGGCAGGAACTGAGGGCTCAGTCATCTATGAGAAACTTTCTAGGCCCAAAGTTCTGGGATAGAGGTTGTAAACAGGTAGCCCCACTGGCAAAGCCAGCCCACCAATGGATTTTATTTGGCTGATGCTCTGTGTATGTATGTGCATGTAAATTAGGTGCAAATATTTAAACATTGAATATTTCACATAAAAACCTAAATTTGCAGCTTCTGTTGCAATGTAGAAGAGTCTGGCAACACTGGACCTGCGTTTTCCCCTGGAAACAATGAACAGAAGAGGGATAGCAACTCGCCCCCACCCCTCAGATGGGCCATTTTCTCCAGTTCACCACACTCCCCACCATCCCCTGCTGTCTTACACCCAGGCCTTCTCACACATTAACAGTACTTGGTTGGCTTTGATTGGCCCTTGGGTTTGCAGCCACAGTCCTAGATGTCCCATAGTGGCTCTTCTCAGACAGAGGGCTTCTGCTGGGAGACATACTCTGGCCAAATTGAAGTCTCAGTTTTTCAAACAAAACATACTCTATCTGACCCCAGTGCCTTTGCACATGCTGTAAACTCTTCCCCTCTTTTCTTCATTGTCTCTGCTGAAATAGCACTTCTTCCAAGAAGCTCTTTTCATTCTCCCAATTAGGATCTCTCTGATTTACACGTTCTCCTAGTTCCAAACATGTCTCATTCTTTGTCATTTTGTTTGTAATTACACATTTACTTGAGTGATTTTCTGGGAAAGATTGAAGACAAAAGGAGAAGAGGGTGAAAGAGGTTGAGATGGTTGGATGGCATCACCAACTCAATGAACACAAGCTTGAGCAAACTCTGGGAGACAGTGAAGGACAGGGAAGCCTGGTGTGCTGCAGTCCATGGGGCCGTAAAGAGCTGGACACAACTTAGCGACTGAACAATAACAATTTTCTTTTAAGTTTCTGAAAAGGTAGTTCCTTCACAGACTCAGACAGCAAATTCAAATTCAGCAGTACCAAAGGGAAGAAAGTAATTATTGTTCTAGTGGCTGTCTTCCCTCTTGAGAGAGGGGTCATGTTCACTTTGGATTCTTTCCTATATGCCAAGTATCACTGGTGGAACTGGCTCATTCAATCTGATGAATAGTGAGTGAGGACAGGAGTGAGTGTAGGGGGACAAAGGAAGGAGGGTGTGTTTGTTTCCCATTGCTGTTTTAACAAACTACACAAACTGTGGCTTAAAACAACACACATTGATTATCCTGCAGTTCTGGAGGGCAGAAGTCTGGTATGGATTGTACTGAGCTAATATCAAGATGTCAGCAGGGTTGTGTTTCTTTCCAGGAACACCAGGGGAGAGTCCATTTCCTTGCCTTTTGCAGCGTCTAGAAGCTGTTTTTATCTTTGGCTTCCTCCATCTTCAACGCCAGCAATGGTGGGTGAAGCTCTTCTCACCCTGCATCTCCCTCTGACTCCCCAAATTTCTCCCTCTTCCACTTGTAAGGACCCTGCGATTACACTGGACTTGCCTGGATGGCATGGACTCCCCCCTGTTGGAAGGCCAGCTGATTGGCAGCCTTAATGCCATGGCAGCCTCCATTCCCCGCTGCCTCGTCACCTGACACACTCACAAGCTCTGGTGATTAGGAGGTGGCAGTCTTTGCGGGGCCACTGCAGGCACACATTGCTTTACTGCAGTTCACAGGTATCATGTTTTTCACAAATTAAAGATTTGTGGCAAACCTGCATCAAGCATTTTTCCAACAGTATTTGTTCACTCCACACCTTTGTGCCACCTTTTGGTAATTCCTGTATATTTCAAACTGCTTCCTTTTCTATTTGTCATAGTGATCTGCCATCAGTGGTCTTTCATCTCGTCTAGTGCAAAAAGATTACAACTCCTTGAAGGCTCAGATGATAGCTAAGATGTTTTTAGCACTGGGTATTTTTTTTTTAATTAGAGGACAATTACTTTACAATATTGTGATGGTTTTTGTCATACATCAACATGAATCAGCATTTGATATACATATGTCCCTTCTCTCTTGAACCCTTTCTAACCTCCCTGCCCATCCCACCTCTCTAGGTTGTCATAGAGCACTGGCTTTGTGCTGCCTGCAGTATACAGCAAGGCCCCACTGGCTACCTATTTTACAGATGGTGATGTATATCTTTCAGCGCTGTCTATTTTACATATGGTGATGTGTATGTTTCAGCGCTGCCTATTTTACATATGGTGATGTATATGTTTCAGTGCTATTTTACATATGGTGATGTATATGTTTCAGTGTTATTCTCTCATATCGTTCCATCCTCTCCTTCCCTCACTGTGTCCAAAATGTCAGTGTCTCCTTTGCTGACCTGCACATCGGCTCATCAGCACTGTCTTTCTAGATTCCATATATATGCATTAGTATATGATATTTGACTTTCCCTTTCTTACTTTCTTTCTGTTACTTACACTACTCTGTATAATGCGCTCTAGATTCATCCACCTCATTAGAACTGACTCAAATGCTTTCCTTTTTATAGATGAGTAATATTCCAAGCAATGGGTATTTTTAAATCAAGGTGTATACATCGTTGTTCTTAGATATAACACTGTTGCACACTTAGTAGACTCTAGTGTCAACATAACTTTGATATGTACTGAGAAACCAAAAACTTTGCATGACTTGCTTTACTCTGATATTTGCTTTATTGCAACAGTCTGGACTAAGTCCATGCTATCTCTGAGGAACACCTGTATTCTGCCCACCCCAGGAGAGATTTTCCTGAATACTGAAAATCCTCTGAGTGATTCTAAACTGAATATCTTCTGACTGTGTATCCAGGTCTTCAAAGAAATTATGATACTTACCACCAAATACGGCACAATGTGGCTACTTGTGAAACTTTAGGGTAACAGTTTAACACAAGCCAAGACTTCCTCACTAATGGGTATGCCTTCTATTTTCACAGAGCTATTACAGAATTACATGCAATTCTGTCTGCAAATTATTTAGGTCAGGGCCTGGCACACAGTGAATGCTCAATAAATGCTAGTTGTAAAGAGGGGGGCAGTGCAGAACAAAATGGCACCAGGTATCACCTGCAGTTTAGGGGTGCTGGCCTCAGCATCAGAGCGTTTGTACAACAAATGTTTCATGGCCATCTGCATTGTACTGGGGATAGGGTGGTGCATGGAATATCAAACAAATCAAAGAGCCCTGTTCTCATGGACATTTTTCTTTAATAGGTTGGATCTTAACTCAGAAAAGCAGAAGAAAAAGCAGCTCCACTTACGTGCAGAGAATGGACTGGTCCTCCCGATCTGAGAACAAAAAGAAAAAAAGAGCCACGAGTTAGAATCAGCTCTGAGTTGAGGGTCTGGACATGCTGCAGCCCAGGGCTCCCATTTAAGCTCATACACCCTGGCCCCTCTGGGGGTGACAAGCGGCCAGCTGAGCTCATTGGCCAGGGCATAGGGGACAAGACCAAAGACAAGAGAGCAACAAAGCCCTGGAGGCAGCCCCAGAAAGATGGAATCTGACCCATTCAGGAGGCAGTGAGCATCCTAGCCCCACCTGCTCGGAGTGGAGGGGGTGTTCCCAGGAGACCCACTGTACAGATGAAGTCACAGACAGAACATTGACTTTGGATCCAGACAGACTGGGTTTCCTCTTGGCCACTTCCCAGCTCTGTGGCTTTGGGTGAATATTCTTAACCTCTCCAAGCCTCAGTTTCTTTATCTGGCAGTGGACATTTTTGGCTTGCAAATCCAGTATGCTTTCCCTCTTCTTCTGGCAAGGGCATCCTATGTTCCTTAAGGGGACATGTCCAGGGGACTTCCCTGGTAGTCCAGTGGTCAAGACTCTGAGCTTTCAATGCAAGGAGTGCAGGTTTGACCCCTGATCAGGGAACTGTGATCCCACATGCCGACAGAACAACAGCAACAGCAAAGAGGTCGCATCCCCTGCGCCACTCCACTCCCGTTGTCATGCACTGTCTTCGTGGGACTGACCCACAAGCTCTCCCAGCCAAGAGGCAACAGCATTTCCCAGCCTGTGTCAATCAGATTCTCTGAGCTAAAACTCCAACCTGGATCAAGGACAGATAAGCTCAACGGGTGGGCAGAGCCCTGAGGGAGCCTCACTTCCTGCCCCTCAGAGCCCAAGCAGCCCCAATTTTCTGACATTTTCTGAGGCTGGCTCCCTACTCTTCCCACACATCTGTGAGCTCTCCAACACTCCTCCAGAAATTCCTTTCCTAAATAAGGTCTCTGTCGCTTACCACCAGAGAACCCTGGTGGACGCAGAGGGCATCATGAGACTACACGTGATTAAACAGACGTTACTGATCACCTTTCACTCTTAAAGTGACCTCAGGAGGTGGAGCCAAGATCCCCTATGAGGGTCATGGGTAATGTGACATACTTCAACCGTTGGTCAGTTAACCATAATGAGAAAGCACATCCTCTGCTGGGCAATGTTGATGCAGCTTTTCTTAAGTTCATTTGTGGCTCCAACCCCACCTTCACATTGCTCAGCCTCTCCGATTAAGGGTCTCCCCGGATCTAGGGACGTCTTCCTCCAGATCCCTTCTCAGAGTGATCTTTCTGACACGCCGAGCTACGTGATCGCTCTGCTCCTCAACACTCTTCCACTTTGAAAGTGTCTTAAAATGTTAAACCTAAATTTATCACATGACCCAGCTATTCCACTCCTAGAAATCTACCCAAGAGAATAGAAACATGTGTCCCTATAAGACTAACACATGAATGCTCACAGCGGAGTTATCATACCAACTAAAAAGTGGAAACAACCCAACTGTCCATCTGCTGGTGGATGGATACATAAGATGTAGTCTATCCACCCAGTGAAACATTATTCAGTCATAAGAACAATGAAGTACTGATACAGATTACCCCATGGATGACTCTCAAAAACATGATGCTAAGTAAGTCTGACACAGAAGGCTACATACATATTGTCTTGTTCCACTTACATGAAACGTGCAGAAGTAAATACATAGAGACAGGAAGCAGATAAATTAGTGGTTGCTGAGGGCTGCAGTGCGGTGACTGCAAATAGGCAGGAAAGATCATGTGCGGGCTTGGAAACTGGATCGTGGTGATGCTTACATAAGTCAATTCACTAAAACTCACTGCATTTTACACTTACAGTGGGTGAATTTGGAGTGTGCAAGTTTTATCGTAAGCTGTTTTTAAACATGTGCATGTCCCCCAGGGCCCTTACGTGAGGCCCAGACTCCTGAACATGACATCCAAGATCTCCCACAACTGGCCCTGCCCACCTCCCCAGCTTCGGCATCTCTATGCCCTTCACTCTCAATTCCCAGCAACCCCACCCAGATCAACCCCCAATCACACTCCGTGCCTTTGTTCAGGCCATTCCTGCTGCCTAGCAGGTCTTTCTCTTCTTTCCTGGCTACTTCCCTCAGTCTCAAAGATAATATCTCTTTCAAGAAGTCTTCCCCATAGTGATGAATCCAGGAGGCAGCTTGGCTATAAGTCTCTGACAACACTCCTAAGCTATCACAGTAGCCGGCCTTGCTAGAGAGAAGAAGCCCCAGGAAGACCCCCTTAGTTCATTTCAGTCGCTCAGTCATGTCCGACTCTTTGCGACCCCACGAATCACAGCATGCCAGGCCTCCCTGTCCATCACCAACTCCCAGAGTTCACTCAGACTCACATCCATTGAGTCAGTGATGCCATCTAGCCATCTCATCCTCTGTTGTTCCCTTCTCCACCTGCCCCCAATCCCTCCCAGCATCAGAGTCTTTTCCAATGAGTCAGCTCTTTGCATGAGGTGGCCAAAGTACTGGAGTTTCAGCTTTAGCATCATTCCTTCCGCAGAAATCCCAGGGCCCCTAGTCTCTATCAAATAATCCAACTGCTGCCTCCAAGCCCCCCTTGATAGGAATCCTAGAGATGTCACTAATTCCTGCCCATCACCAAGACACGCCTCCACTTCCACAGCCCCTGTGCTGCCTGAGTGCCCTGTCCTAGGCTGGCACTTCTGCTCCTTGTGCCTCTGCCCCCACAGAATTATGAATTCCTCATAACCAGAAACATCCATATCTGGACCCCACTCCCCTCAGTTTCCGGGAAACTGAGGTCATGTCCCCAATCCCTAAGCCCCTGACATAGAGAAGGTACAGTTTGGCGAGCACTGAAAAAAGCCAACCCCAAACCTGAAGACATGAGCTTCTTGATGGGAAAGTTCAACATACATGTAAGAACCAGTGGTTAAGAACCTGCCTCCCAGTGCAGGTGACTTGGGTTTGATCCCTGGCTGGGGAACTAAGATCCCCCATGTCATAGGGGAACTCAGCCTGCACACTGTGGCTAAAGAGGCCAAGTGCTGCAATGAAAGAGTTCTCATGGGCCACAGTTGCCTGTAGGGGTTAGCTTTAGGGGGCCCGGGGAGGCTCCACTCAGGCAAGTTTGACTTCTGAGCCGAGGGCCAACGGGAGGTCCTTGCAGGGAGAAAGGCCACAGGGAGGAGGCAGCTCAGCCTTTGAGAACTTTCCGTCACCACAAAGTCCCATTTCTGGTCCAGCTGCACTGATCCCCATCAGGCTAACACGCTCTGTCTCCTGCCTCTGCCTCTGACCTTGGACTGATCCACAAATTTCAAGAAACAGCCATATCAGAAACCTGCACATGTGTGCCCAAGGACAAATGCTTAAATTGGTCACTGCGGCAATATCAGTCAAAGCAAAAGACCAGAAAGGAGTGATTTGGAGGTGGCCAGACAATGGACTGTCTCCACCCATCTGCTTTCAGGACAGAGGTGGCCTTTCTGGCAGCCTTGGGAAACCTGAGCCCAGAAGACAAGAGATTGACAGGGTCCCTGCCTGTCTGGAGGCTTTTCCTCCCAGGTCCCCAGGAGAGGAAGTGGCTCCAAGGGGAAGGCTTGGCAGCTGCCGGGGCAGCTCCATGCCATGCTGGGCGCTGCCAGGGGACCTCCAGCCTGAGACATTCCCATCGGAAACACACTGCTCCAAGCGTGGGAAGCTAATTGTGTTGTGGTTAGTTAGGGGCAGGAGGGCTCGGTGTGCATGTTGCTTGCTGACCTGTGCAGAGCCCAGGAGACCGATTTCCCTGGCCTTTCTAGCTGACTCCTTCCCTGAGCCTGAGCTCATGTCTGACACAAGAGAGCAGAGTTCTAAGAATGTGCAAAGAAGTCCCCCAACCCAAGCTTTGCACACGCTGTTTCTTCTTCCCAGAGCACCATCTGTATTGCTTTTGTACCTGCCTTATCCATTCTCTCTTTTTTATTTTACTCCAATGAGGCGAAAACCACATAAACAAAGAACCATGTAGACGCGAACAACACAGTGGTAGATAGTACCTTCACAAAGGCATGCAACTCGCACCTCTCTCTTTCCCAAACCTTCTCATCTCTTCTGATGTTTCTGAGGCTCATCCCAACAAAACCCCACACCCATTAAAGAGTCACTCTCCATCCCCTCGGAGAAGGCAATGGCACCCCACTCCAGTGTTCTTGCCTGGAGAATCCCAGGGACGGGGGAGCCTAGTGGGCTGCCATCTCTGGGGGTTGCACAGAGTCAGACATGACTGCCGACTTAGCAGCAGCTCCATCCCCTGCTCCCATTAACCCCTGGCCCAACTGATCTGCTCTTTGTTTCTATGGATTTACTTANCCCCACTCCAGTGTTCTTGCCTGGAGAATCCCAGGGACGGGGGAGCCTAGTGGGCTGCCATCTCTGGGGGTTGCACAGAGTCAGACATGACTGCCGACTTAGCAGCAGCTCCATCCCCTGCTCCCATTAACCCCTGGCCCAACTGATCTGCTCTTTGTTTCTATGGATTTACTTATTCTGGACATTTAACACAAACACAAGTGGTCTTTTGTGTCTGACTCCTTTCACTTAGCATGATGTTTCTGAGGCTCATCCCTATTGTAACATGTGTCTGAACTTCATTCCTTCTTATGGCTGAATAGTCCTCCATTGTGGGCAGATCTCATTTTGTGGTTCTACCCATCCATTGATGGACATTTGGGTTGTTTCTAGCTTTTGGCTATTGTGAACTGTGCTGCTATGAATATTCAAGTACAAGTTTTGCTTGAGCACCTGTTTTCAATTCTTTGGTATATATTCTAATTGATTCTTGAAATGTCACCCTGAGAGTCACCTCCTCTATAATATTTTCTCTGACCCCACACCTCCCTAGAGCTAAGCTGGGGGCCTTTCTACTGTATGTCCCCTCCAGAGCTGCCATGGACAGTGGTGCAAGTCAGACACTTCATAACTCTAAGGGGGAGCCATTTACACTGGTCACTATAGATCTGTATATTTATTACAACCATCTTTCAACAGACGGAAGAAAACTGCCTTGAGAAAGCGGTAAATGTGTTAGTCACTCAGTTGTGTCCAACTCTTTGTGACCCCATGGACTGTAGCCCACCAGGCTCCTCTGTCCATGGAATTCTCCAGGCAAGAACACTGGAGTGGGTTGTCATTCCCT
>SJYA01003036.1:1598820-1624671 GCA_006410615.1 Neotragus moschatus
GACGAGTTGCTTCTTATGCACACACAAAGAAAGTGGTTTCTTTGAGGTGGAATCTACACCTCATGGAGATGTTGTGAAGATTGTTGAAATGACAAGGATTTAAAATGCTACATCAACTGATAAAGCAGCAACAGGGTTTCAGAGAGTTGACTCCAATTTTTAAAGAAGTTCTACTGTGGATAAAATGCTATCAAATAGCAGTACATGCTACAAAGAAATCATTTGTCAATCCACATGACTAACTTCATTGCTTTTTTGTTTTAAGAAATTGCCACATCCACCCCAGCCTTCAGCAACCACCATCTTCATCAATCAGTAGCCATTAACAGCAAGGTAAGACCCTCCACCAGCAAAAGATTGCAACTTTCTGAAGGCTCAGATAGTGGTTAGCAATTTTTTTTAGCAAGTGAGTATTTTTAAATTAAGGTATGTACATTCTTAGACATAGAGCTATTGCACACATAATAGACTACACTATAGTATAAGCCTTTATATGCAGCACTGGGAAACAAAAAAATTATGTGATTCACTTTACTGTGGTATTTGCCTTATTGCTGTGGTCTGGAACCAAACTGCAATATCTCAAAAACGTGCCTTTACAAAGCAAATAGAATAACTGGATTATTCTGCATGGTTTCAAAAAGTGAATACTAATCCAATGGAGAGAAAATTTTCATTTTATGTTTCACAGGATGCACCCAAAAAGTCTATTTTACTTATTTATAATTGTAGAAAATTATGAAAAATTTTAAATGTACATTTTGGTAACAAAATGATATTTTATTTAGAAGGTATTGATTTAAATAGCAACTAGTTAATGAGCAAATTGGGTCATTTGTATATAAGGTGTGGATATAAAATGTGTAATATGTGTTTATCACTGCTTTGACTTTCAGCATTAGGTAACTTAGACATAAACAGAGTTACTTATACAGTTAACCCTACATTATTTAAAGATGTAAGTCCTAAAATATTTTTTGTTGTTGTTTACTCACTTAGTCATGTCCAACTCTTTGCAGCCCCATGGTCTGTAACCTGTCAGGCTCCTCTGTCCATGGGATATACTCCAAGCAAGAATACTGGAATGGGTTGTCATTCCCTTCCCTGGGGGATCTTCCTGACCCAGGGATAAAACCCAGGTCTCCTGCATTGCAGGCAGATTCTTTACTGTCTGAGCCACCAGGGAAGCCCCACCCGCTAACTGCATAGTGGCTAAATTAAAATAAAAATGCAATAAAATTTAGTCTTTCAGTCACAGCTGGCACATTATAAGTGCTCCACTGCTCCATGTGGCTAGTGGCTACTGTATTAAACAGAACAGACTAAACAGCATCTCTGTCATTATAAAAGGTTCTGTGGAATAGTGTTATGTCAAAGGTTGTGGTGGGTGTTACTTGACAAGACACTACCTTGTCAAGAAAACATTATGAGGCAATTAGGTTTTGCTTTAAATGTACTAGCTTGAATATAAAAAATAAAAAAGCAAAGTTTTCCAAATTCTTCCATGAGCTTAACATTTCATGCTCTTCTATATGTCAATGCTGCCGCTGCTGCTGCTAAGTCGCATCAGTCATGTCTGACTCTGTGCGACCCCATAGACGGCAGCCCAACAGGCTCCCCCGTCCCTGGGATTCTCCGGGCAAGAGTACTGGAGTGGGTTGCCATTTCCTTCTCCAGTGCATGAAAGTGAAAAGTGAAACTGAAATCGCTCAGTTGTGTCCAGCTCCCAGCGACCCCATGGACTGCAGCCCACCAGGCTCCTCCATCCATGGGATTTTCCAGGCAAGAGTACTGGAGTGGGGTGCCATTGCCTTCTCCATATGTCAATATATATGGCAAATATTTGCTTAAAATTAGAAAGTACAAATAACTGATAAACATACATTGTCAATGAAAAGCCCTGATGAGCCTTTCATACCTAACCAGTCTATGCAGGTATAAAATAGAGTCACATCTATTGCTGGTCTTTGGTTAGGAATAGATACAAATAGAACTTTCTTTTTCCAAATTATATCAGTTAATCCTCAAACAGAAAGAAAATGATTAAAGAACACTTTCCTAGCTGTATTTACAGGAAAAGAACACCTTCCAAATTTACAAAGAAAAGTACCCCTGTCTCATTATGTAAAATCTCAAAATGTTACTCCTAAATTGGGCCATTAATGTTTTTTACTCTTTATTTTAAATCTTTCCCCAAGGTTTGATATTCATTGGTGAAGTAGTCAATACTGTTGAATTACTTTAATGGAAGGTTGTTCTTGGCTCAAAAACCCATCTACTTCTACTTGCTTCATAAATGAAACTGTAAGTATGAAAAAGAAGTCCAATAAAGACCGTCCTTTCATATGTCAATGCAGCAAACTAAGATGTGTTCTGATCCATTGTGACACAGAGTTAGGAAACTGATGACAGTAAAAATATAATCCTAAATGTCTCTGCTTGTTTAACTTACAGCTGAGATGATCTATTCTGAAGCAATGGAAGAAAGGGAAACCAGATTTTTCTTCTAGCTTGCAGGTTATGACCCAAGTTCAAGGAGTTAATTTTCAGACTATTCTAACTAAAGAAGAAACTCACTACCACTTTGTGTCTGAAATGTGAAATCACAGGTCAAGTTGTATGCATCCTTTTTCCCTTCAGGCCCAAGTGCCTCTCAATCATCCCTGGCAACTGCACTGGTACTAGCATTTCCAGACCTNACCAGGCTCCTCCGTCCACGGGATTTTCCAGGCAAGAGTACTGGAGTGGGGTGCCATTGCCTTCTCCTACCTTCTTTGAAATAGGGAAAGAACTTGAGGACTGAAAGAAACACAGACGCACACGGTACACATCCTTGGTCAGTCTTTGGCAACTTGAAGGCTGCAGGTAACTTAGTTTTATTGCTATAAAGACTTGCCTCAGCATGCAGCCAGAACCTTGAGCCTTCAAAATTTGAGGCAGTGGACAATCAGGCAGACAGTGTCAGGTCAGGTGAGGTACAGGGGGATACGAAAAGCAGCTTGCCGGACTGCAGCAGTGGTCAGAGAGCACGCTACGGTGACAGGATTCGCCATACTCTAATGCAACTCTCTGCCGAGGTCTTTAATTTAGAGCAGGGTCTCTCAAAACGGTGGCACTACTGACATTGGGGGATGGATAATTCTTTGCCGGTGGGGTAGATGGCGGGCGGAAGTGTGGGGGAGGGGGGCAGGTGGAGCGTGCAGGGAGAGGGCCTGCCCCTTGCCTTGTAAGGCCATTAGCAGCATCTCTGGTCTCGACCCAAAGGATGCTAGTGGCACACCCTCCCCACTGAGACGCGACAACCGAAAATGTCTGCAGGTATCGCTAGATGTCCCTTGGGGGAGGACTGTCCCAGCCAACCTGGAATGCCAGCAATGGAAGGCCACACATGTGGAGGGTGAGAACATGAGGGCAGACAAGAGAAGCCCAGACAGCTAAACCTCAAGAAGCCTCCCACCCTCCTGGTTTCTTCCTCTCAAGCTCTCCTCCCCCACTATCCCCGCCCTCACTCCCACCCTGTACCGTCCAATGTCCTGCATCAGCTCTAAGAGCTGAAAGGACACCTTCAGGCTCATTACCCAGGATTGATGGATACTACGTCCAGTTCATGATCAAAGGCTGCTATCCAGCCTTTTGATGAAAGCAAAGGACTCTTCACTGTTGGCGTCAGCAACGTCCAACACAGCCAAGTGTGTCAGCTCTGGGCACATCCTGGCTTCCTCAACGACACCCAGCTTCCTTCTTTGAGCTCTTCATTAGCCTCTGTAAGACCACAGGTTTACACATCCCAGTTCTGTGCTGAACTCACTGGGTGGCTCTGGGCAAGTCACTCTCTCTCTCTCTGGGCCTTGCGTTTTTCACTTGCGGAAAGAAATAGAAAGGGCTCTAACATTTTGTGGTATCTGTAATTCCAGATCAAAAAGGTTGGAGTTGGACCAAATGAGAATGTTTAGCTATTTCAGCTTGTTTTAGCATCGGTTTTATCTTCCCCAGAGGAGCTCAGGGGTAAAAGATCTTGCCCCTTCTGCTTCTGTATTATTCAAAAATGAAGAAAATTCCCCAGAGTAAACAGTAACAGGATTTGCACGTCATCAGCCCTAGTTAACAGCTACACTCAGTATTTTACTGCCAAGGTTTTGGACCAGAGACACCAACTCAAATGTCGCCGGGGTCAGGTAAGCAATGCAAAGTGACCCAGGCTGGAGGTGGCTGGATAGAGCCCTGTGGTCTGTCCAGAGGAGACAGGGCAGCTTCCTAGCTCTGCTGGGGTGTCTGAGTGAGGATGTGGGCCCTGTACTGCCAGATATCCAACAGACTTGGAAGTCTGCATTTAGGTATGAAACGAAAGTGAAAGTGAAGTCGCTCAGTCGGGTCTGATTCTTGTGACCCCATGAAATGTAGCCCGCCAGGTTCCTCTGTCCATGGGATTCTCCAGGCAAGAATACTGGAGTAGGTAGCCATCCCCTTCTCCAGGGGATCTTCCCAACTTAGGGATCAAACCCAAGTCTCCTGCACTGCAGGTGGATCTTTTACTGTCTGAGCCATCATATCCATCCCTAAAGGAAATCAGTGCATGTTTCAAATGCCATGCAGGCAAAATGAAAACCGTTTGGGCCTGATCTAGAACACAGACCACCTGCTGACAGGACCTCTGCAGAGAAGAAACTAGGTCAAGACCTGGTCCAGGTGAGGGAGGAGTCAGTGTGGAGAGGGAAGCAGGGGGAGGGGCTGGCCCCCAGATGCACCAGCTCTCCAGGCCCCAAACTGTCACCATGAGCAACCGGGACTCTTAATCTGTCATTAATAACAGGCACTATTATCACTGTGCTATGTGTGCTAAGTTGCTCAGCTGTGTCCAACTCTTTGCAGACCTACGGACCGTAGCCACCAGGCTCCTCTGTCCATGGGATTCTACAGGCAAGAATACTGGAGTGGGTTGCCATGCCCCCTTCCAGGGGATCTTCCCGACCCAGGGATCAAACTGGCGTCTCTTATATCTCCTGCATTGGCAGGCGGGTTCTTTACCACTAGCACTACCCGGGAAGCCTTTATTCCCCTTTCTATTCATGGGACATCAAGCTAGGCTATTTATTATATATACCATCTTGCTATGTTTTCTAATACATGAGGTAAGCATTATTGATTATTCCTATAAGGCTATGGAGGTCCCAGAAAGTAAAGGCTTTTGCTTGTAAAAGTTGGAGCCAAGATTGGAACCCAGATCTGACACCTGATCCAAACAGGAAGTCTCCTTGCTTGGCTTCCTTGCACGGACTTGTCCTTGTGAGACTTTGCCATAGCTGCACCCTTTTCTGACATCTGCCTAACCCATTTGCATACTGTTTTTAAAGTACCTCCAGAAGGAAGTTCTTACAATTATCAAAGCTAAATTAATTTTTCCTCCTTACCAAGAGAACTTGGTCAGCAAGAGGTCTGGCGAATCCCACAGAGGATGCTTTGAGGATAGAGAGAATTGGCCTCTTCTGGTCCTAAAAGCCCCCTTGTGTCTTGTTTCTTGCAACTCTGGCTTAGCACAGCTTAAAATACATGTAGTCTCCTATGTGTCCACTAGAAATTTAAATCGACAATGTCTTTAGAGGACTGTTTAGCAATATCTATCCATTTAAAATGTGCATGCTCTCTAACTTAGCAAATTGCATTGCTGGGAATTTATCCTGCAGATAAACTCATATAATTAGATATAAATAGATACACAAAGATGGTCCCTGAAGCCCTGTTTATATGTTGAGTGAAGCTGGTAAATTTCAATAAGAGGTTGTTGTAGTAAGATGCTATTTTGTTATTCAGTCACTAAGTCATGTCCAGCTCTTTGCAACCCCATAGACTGCACCATGCCAAGTTTCTCTGTCCTTCACTATCTCCTGGAGTTTCCTCAAATTCGTGTCCTTTGAGTCAGTGATACCTTCAATCTTCCCCCGCATCAGAGTCTTTCCCTGACTCCTTGATTAGATGCTACACTTCCGTATAAAAGAATATCACACAGGTGATTTTAAAACACCACAATATGCTGATATAGAAAGTTAAAAATATGCAATTAAGTGAAAAAACAGCTAATTTACAAAGCCAACAATATTTGTGTATAAAAGGAAGATTTGACGTAGAAAAGTTTTGGAAAGATGCTCGAGAATACATTAACAACGGTTATATCTAAAGACGGGGAAGAGAGGAGAGGCCGGGGAGGTCAAAGAATGTCATGAATTCTACCTGGAGAGGCATTCTACATGGAGACTAGGGAAGGGTTATAACCGCCCCCAGTGGTCTCAGACTCTGAGGGATACAGAACTCTTCCGAGATTCTGTATCATTTGCTGCCTGCTTCACCAGTAGAGGGGAAGTTCAAGCCTGTACGGGTGGACAAGAGGCAAGC
Source organism: Neotragus moschatus (assembly GCA_006410615.1). Taxonomy (NCBI): domain Eukaryota; kingdom Metazoa; phylum Chordata; class Mammalia; order Artiodactyla; family Bovidae; genus Neotragus; species Neotragus moschatus. The sequence goes on from SJYA01003036.1 coordinate 1,605,208, forward strand.
CCATGGCCCTTTCTTAGGGACTTTGATGAGGACCATTTCTCTTTCACCTCCGAATCACTGATGTGGTTCAAAGACACCTGACTTCCTCTGCATAAACAAGAGGCAATGCTAGCTTCTTTATCATCTGACCCCTTACAAAATTTCCTTCAAAGTCAACTATTCTCCAACAAAGCAAAACAAAAAGTTCCTTCAAATTCCTATGTAGCCTTTTGCAGACTCAGCCTTTCTCCCACAGTGTGGCCCTGGTTAAATGCGTTTGATGGCCAGAGTGAAGGGAAGAGACCCCAGGGATCAAAGGAGTCACCTTGGAAGGTGACTCCCACTCACAGACAGGCTCCTCCCACTCACAAGTGAGCTCTTCAAGGACACCATAGAGATCCTACACAAATCACAAAATACCTGGGCCGATATACCTGGTCATGTTCCTGACACAGGCGAGGAAGTGTACCTATATTAGTGCAGAAGATTCTAATCACCACCTTTACCCAAATATGAACTGAGTTTATGAAAAGAGATGGCAAGAAAAGAAATTTAAGGGCAGGTTTCTCTTTTATGGAAAGACTACACCATAGGTTTCTTGGTTCTGCCAAGTACCTGCTGGGCAACACTGAGCAAATCCTTAAGGTCTCTTGTCATATATAAATAACCATCCTCGGAAGTTCACCAGGGGCCAAGCACAATGCTAAATCCTTCTTATGCATGGTCCCCTCGAATCCTCCCAGCAGGGCAATTCCATAGGCACTTAAGTCTTGAAAGAGCTAGTTTTGTAAAATCTTGTCTTCCTCATTGGCTAGTCAAGCTATCTTGAGCAAGTTATTCAGTCTTCACATTTGTGAAACAGGACCAGTAATAATAGCATCCACTCCAAAGAGCTGTTGTGAAGACTTACCGACAAGATGCCTATAACGGATTTGGCATGGTGTCCCAGCAAAAGCACTCAACAGATGTTAGCTAGTCTCAGTAGCCCCATTTTACAGATGGGAAAATTGAGGTTTGGGAAGGACAACATGGATGATTTCTACATTTGCTTGTGACATTCTTGGATTCTGGTGAATTTAAAATTGGATGTGGTTTGCCAGAAAAATCTAATGTGTATCTGAGTTTAGAGTTACATGGTTGTGCCTACAGCAAAAAATTCACCTGTTTGGATTTAATATGCTGAGGAAAGGAGAAGACCACTTTTTCACCCCAAAAATAAAACTTCAAAACAAAAGAGAGTAGGAGAAGGTAATCTCCCTCTTTTCCCAATTGTCTTCCTCTCCAGACTCCCCAACTTGTTCCCAAACGGAAAGGACAAGGGCAGAGGAATCCCCAGAGGCAGGACCAACAAAGCTGCAATACAGGGCTAATTTGCGAGGGGGCTGGGGATGGCCTCATGGAAAACGCTACCATAAATGGGCATGTTTGCCTCAATCTCAGCCCTCACACAGAAAAGTAACGATAACANCCAGACTCCCCAACTTGTTCCCAAACGGAAAGGACAAGGGCAGAGGAATCCCCAGAGGCAGGACCAACAAAGCTGCAATACAGGGCTAATTTGCGAGGGGGCTGGGGATGGCCTCATGGAAAACGCTACCATAAATGGGCATGTTTGCCTCAATCTCAGCCCTCACACAGAAAAGTAACGATAACAAATCCATAACAAATACCTTGTACGGAATAACATGTCTATTTCAGACATGATAATAAAACACACGGTGTTTACCAGCCCTAGAAGCTTCTCCAGGAAGGCCCAGCTAGTTCACCTTTTGGACTCTGGGGATGGCAGCCCATTTAATCTAGTCAACTAGATGACCACACCACCAGGGGACAAACAGTGCATTTTATTTTAAATTTGCAAAAGGTCAGTTTATATTTTCTTCAAAGAGATGATAAACACTTGCCCTACTGGTTGCATCTGGTCCCATCAGAAACCTGATTCCAACAAAGTTTTTGTTCATGGTAAAGAAAAAAGTTGGTGGGGTCAGGGGTATAGAATTGGCAGGAATGAGATCCACCACTTGCAAGCTGTTTGACATTGGCCAAATTACTTAAACTCTCTGAGCCTCAGTTATCTTGTATACTAAACAGGCATCACAACGCCTCCCTTAAAACGTTGCAATGACTAAATGAGGTCAATGAAGTCAAACACTGCTACAGTGCCTGGCACATAAGCACTCCGTCAATGGTAGTTTATCTCAGTGGGAAAGCACCAAGGAAACTGCACTTCCATGGGTCTTCAATGTCCTGTTTCACCCACTGCTGTCTAATGACTTTCAGCTCAGCTTCTGCAAGCTCTTTCTCTGTATATAACGGTCAGTTTGCAATTTAATCTATTCATTCTTAATATTGTACTAAATGCTCCCTAAAGGGGGTCTCTCAATATTTGCTTTTACTTCTTGATGAGGGCAGTTTTGAATGGCGTCTTTCCTCAGGCAGCCAAATCCCCGTCAGCTCTCAGTGCAGGCAGAGAACAGACAACAGCTGGCAGCCACTTTCTCTCACTTTGCCCACTTGGTGGGACATGAGAGAAACATGGGTGTTCTGCAGAAAAGCCTAGCCCCATCTTACCTAACGCACTTGCAGACTCTGTAAGCAAGGGCGGGCTTTGGCATCTGAGTATTTGAGGCCCCTGGGGTCAACCTGGATGAGATTTTTAAAAATTTGGAGGAGGGGTGGTGTGTGTGTCTGGAAGAAAACCAAGCTTTAAAAATGGATCATGATCAGAGTATCATTCAAGGCTTATCAGCAGCGCATCCTCTAGGGCAGGGGTCCCCCAACCTCCAGCATCTAATGCCTGATGATCTGAGGTGGAGCTGATGTAATAATAATAGAAACAAAGAGCATAATAAATGTAATGTGATTGAATCATCCTGAAAGCGTCCCCCTAGCCTGGTCCATCAAAAATTGTCTTCCACGGGGATGCCAAAATGGCTGGGGACTGCTGCTCTAGACTGGGGAAAAACACTCCCCCTTCTGCCCATGGTTTTTCAAACTGATGCTTCCAACTCCACTTGGAGCCACACATTGCCTGCCTATGAGATAGGAAATGACTTTTCAGTGGAAGCTGGATCTTTGATATTTCCAAGGCAGCGTATCTCCCAGAGTCTCCTCATAACAAGAATCATCTGGGATTCATGTACACCGAGTGCAGTTTTTCTAAAGATTCTAAAGTAACCGGAGATGGGCCCAGGCATTACCTTTAATAAGTACCCCCCAGGGGGTACTTCTCATTGGCTACTTTGGGAGATGCTGGTTTGGGGAATAGGATGACGGGGCAGAGAGAAATGAAAATTGTGACCCCTTAGCCCCTCCCCCGTGGTCCTTAAGAGGATGGCAACAGATGCGCCTCATGGCTCCCCAGCCCCTATAGGATGCCCTGCAGGATCCTATAACCCCCGACTCAACTTCGTCCCCCGCAGGACCACATACTTACAGATCTCCAACTGGGGGGGAGAGCGGAGAAGAAACTTGATGGAGAGCTCAGATCTGGTACACCTCCCAGGCAGGGGCGTCCAAATCTCCGCGCTCGCCCGGGACGCCTCTTTTTATAGACCCGGAGCTGCCCGCGGGTGGGAAAGGGGAGGCAGCCGAGGAGGGCGGGGTGGGGATGGGTCCCGCGCTGCTCCCTCCGCAGCGCCCCCTGCAGGGCCCGAAAAACGCCGCTCTGGTCCAGGCCTCGCGCGCTCCGGCCGCGAGGCCCGTAAAGGGGCACACCGGTTGGGGGCCCCTGGGACAGGCGCAGCGGGCAGAGGCGTTCCGGGCTTTCTAACCCCTGCTCTCGGACAGTCGCGGAGACTCCGGATCCCCAGAGAAAAGGGTGGAGAGCACTCGGCGTCTTTAGGGGATGCTTGAGAATTTTTTCCTTGAGTCAGTTCCAGCCGCGCAGGCTTTAACCGCTTCTCCGCAGGGGAGGAGCTGTGGGGGTCCGAGTCGACACCTCCTCTCCCCGCTCCCCAGGTTTTTCGTCCCTAGTGCCTGGAAAGGGCCTGGCTATACTGCGAGACGGGCAGGAAAAGGGGATTTTCTGAACTTTGCAAAGTACAAGGCAGGAGCCCCCAACTCTGCTGGGAATTGTGCGGAAAGGGGAAGTTTTTACTTTTCCCAACTTGGCATCGCCACTTCCACCCACAAGCAAAAAAAAAAAAAGACCCAATTATTGTGACTTCAGGCACTGGGTGTACCATTCGTGGCTGTGTGACCTCAGGCAAGTCACTTCCCCTCTCTGAGCCTCCGTATTTGAAGCTGAAGTATGTATGGTAATTATGTAATTTGCAAGGTGCATGTCAGGATCCAAGGAGAATGTGGGTGCCTCCCTGCTCTTTGAAAGCTCCCTTCTCCTGCTCCTCCCCGCCCCAAGAAATTCTTGCAAATGAAGCTGCCTGAAAGCGTTCCCCCTGTCTGTCCCTCTCAGTAGCACTCCCTTACCCCCCTGTGTCCGCACCACCCCCTTCTGTGTGTCTGACACCCGGTCTCTCCGTCGCCGTTTGTCTATCTTGTTCTGCCTTTCTTTCATTCTGTGTCTCCGTCACTCTTCCCATGGCTGTCTCTTACTGTCTCTCGTCTCTCTGTGTCTCTGGTCCCTGTGTCTCTGGCTCCAGATCGCCCTCCCTTTCTCCCCTCATCTCTCTCCTGTCACACGCACGCACACGGGCCATAAAAGGAAGCCGCAGCGTTGGGCTGGCCCTGCGCCAGCCCGGGGACCCACGGGCAGCTGGGCGCCCCGCTCCCCGCCCGCCGGACTCCTAGGTTCCCGGCCGGTCCTCCCACCCCGGGCGGGAGCGGCGGGCGGCTAGGGGCGCTGGGCGGGAGACAACCCAAAAAGGGCAGGCGCAGGCTCCTTCCTGCAGGAATTCCCAGCGCTGCATACCAGCTCGGGGCTGCCCGCTCCCCCTGACTAAATATGGTGCCGAGCAGCCTCCCGGCGCCCTGCGGGGGGTTGGGGGGGCGGCATCTGAGGGCAGTGGGGTGGGAGGGGGACCCCTCTGCTTGCGGCTGAGCCAGAAGGAGGTGGCCCCCCAAGTCCCACGTTGGTCCTAGCTGCTTAAGCTAGAGGGTTTGCTGAGGAGGTTAAAGATGTCGGAAGACCCTTACCCGGCTCTGTGCTTGGTACTCGCCCCCATCTTATCTAACAAACTCTCCTCTGGCTACAGGTCAGGTGATGGTGAGCCCTTTATTAGTGCCCCCATTTTGCAGGTGAGAAAACCGAGGCCCTGGAGGAGTGAAGTTTTGCCTGAACCCTTGCTCGGTCTGAGATCCACAGATCCCAAGATTCACTTCCTGAGGGGCATTAAGGGGAAATGCCCAGAAGAATTAGCCTTGAGGCTAAAGACCCCCACTAAGGTTAGTTGGAATCTGCCAGTGCCATTTTCTAGTTGTTTGACCTGGTGCCTCAGTTTCCCTACCTGTATAATGGGAAGAAGAGCAGTCACTTCTTCACTTCCCAGCTGTTTGTAAATGGTCCTTGAGAAGATCCATATAAAACGAACATGTGTCTGTGTTAGTCACTCAATTGTGTCCAACTCTTTGTAACCCTATGAACTGTAGCCCTCTACAGGCTAAGAGGACCAGGCTTCTCTTTCCATGGAATTCTCCAGGCAAGAATACCAGAATGGGTTGCCATGCTCTCTCCTAGGGGATCTTACCGACCCGGGAACTGAACCCAGGTCTCCTCAATTGCAGGCAGATTCTTTACTGTTTAAGCCACCAGGGAAGCCCCCAATGAACATATATCTATGTAAAATGCTTCATGTTAGCTGCTATTATTCAAAACAAACATGAAACCAAGCAGAGTTGCATTTGGCCTTGAGGACCTTGTAATGATGACAGGCTGTCCTGCCTGCTATTTCCTGTGGGCTGCCAGCCCCCTCTGCAGTTCTGCATCTCAGATCCTCTCCGACCCTTCCTCATCCCTCCAACGTGCCTGCTTTCCACCCTGAGAACACCCAGGCCCAGCTCCCCACCCTACATAATGGGCCTGTCAGAGTCTGCAACAGCCAGCATTCAGCTGGCTGGGATGTCAGGGGTAAAGTTCTTCAGAAAGTGATGAATGGGCGGCTTCCCCATGTGCCTTGTAATGTCTACACTGTAAAAGGAGTGGAAACTGTCCCTGTGTTAGTACAGAGCTGATGTGGAGCAGAGAAGGGGAAGGGGGAAAAACTGAAGTTGATCATCTCCTTCACTTGCTGGAAAGATAATCCAGAGCAGGCTCTGAGAGTCCAGCTCACTGACCTCAGAGTGAAAACCGGCATGTTTCCAGAGGCATTCACATTGGTATTCCAAAGCGGTGCATCTGATTCTTTAAAGAACTTGGGAACTTTTAAAATAGAATTATTATACTAAGTTATTAATAAATGAAGGCTTTATAACAGACACTGAATTGCACTACATTACCTCACCTAGTCCTTATAATAACCCTATGAGGTATATGCTTAAACTTTTTTTTTTCTCATTTTGCTGCGGAGGAACCAGGTTTGGTAAGTGAAATAACCAGCCAATTTAACCCAGCTAGCCAATAATGGAGCAGGAACTCTCACCCTGCTGTGTGATGGAGTCCAGCGTAAGTAGAGAAGTCTGAGGGTGTGAACTCATGATCTGCTAAGCAGCAGCCAGGGGGCCACGGGATTGTCAGGGAACCCCTCTGAGCCTGTGTTTCTGAAAGAAAAGCAGAGATGGTCAGAATCTTTGCCTCAACATGGGGAAGGCCTTATAGAAGGCATTTCTGGTACACTCTAGAAATCCTCAGGAACAGTGTGGGCACATAAGAGTCATTCAATGTCTATCTAATGCAGCTCAGATGTTTGACTCTTCGAAATCAGATGCCTCCGTTTTATTTCTCACGGCTCAAAATGCCAGTTAAAGATTGAGGGGGGAAAATTACTTTCAAAGAACATAACTGTGACTGACTAAGGGTTGTCAAGTAAGTTTCTTTGGCATGGCTCCTGTGAGGTGGCGTGTCCTGGGAATTTCCATGAACTCATGGAACAAGATGGCAGCGGGGAAATTCCTCTTTTAGAGGCTTTTTTTTTTTTTTAATCAAATAGCTTTGACTTTACTACTAGATTCAAAAAGTTTGAAAGTGCAAGTGTGAGTCTCTCCAGTTTTTAATAACTTCAAAGACTGGGTTGATGCGTGGCTCCTGCATGTGGTTCACAGTGATTGACAAGTGCATCAGCATCAGGTTATTCAGCTCAAGATCTGCACAGGACTCTGCCTTCTTGTGACTAAAAGGCCATCTTCCCTGACCACAAGCATGGTTCTGCTCGGGCACACAAGCTCTTCCTTTCATGCATTATGGCCCCCCCGGTTCTCCAGGTTCAAGACTAAATTGCAGTTTAGTCTTGCAGTGCTCCTTTCCTTTATCATTGATTTCCAGCTCTAGTGTCTTGGTAACTTTGGATTCTCTACCCCTATCAGGAAAGGTCCTAAAATTCTCAATAAAAATCATTTTATGGTTTCTTACAAAAGTAAACATGTTACCATATGACCTAGCAGATCACACTCCTTGGGATTTACTCAAATGAGTTGAAAACCTATGTCTGTAATAAAGCCTGCACAGTTGTTTAGTTAGAGCAGCTTTCTTCATCAATAGCCAAATCTTGGAAGCAATTGAGAAGTCCTTCTAAGTAAGTGAGCGGATAAACCGTGGTACATTTAGATGTCAGAGTATTACTCAGCACTAAATAGAAATGGACTTTCAAGTCATGAACAGAATGGATGAAACTTAAATGAGTATTACTAAGTGAAAGAAAACACTGTGAAAAAGCTACATACAGTATGAGTCCAACTATATAACATTCTGGAAAGGTAAAACCATGGAAACCATGAACAGATCACTGGTGGCCAGGAGTCAGAGGAGAAAAAGGAAGGAAGAATAGACAGCGCAGAAGACTTTTACGGCAGTGAAATTACTGATACCGTAGTGATGGGCGGATGCATGCAGTGACATGTATGCAGTGAAGTGAAAGCCACTCAGTCGTGTCCGACTCTTTGCGACCCCATGGACTATATAATCCACGGAATTCTCCAGGCCAGAAAACTGGAGTGGATAGCCTTTTTCTTCTCCAGGGGATCTTCCCAACCCAGGGATGGAACCAGGTCTCTTGCATTGCAGGAAGATTCTTTATCAGCTGAGCCACAAGGGAAGCTCAGTGACATGTATACCCATAGGCTATACAACACCAAGAGTGAACCCTGCCATCAGCTATGGACTTTGAGTAACAATGGTATGTCAATGTAGGTTCACTGACTGTTAAATGATATGTCAATGTAGGTTCACCGAATGTTAACAGATGTACCACTTTCAGAGGACATGTTGATAACGGGGAGCCTGTGAGTGTGTACCACTTTGGGGGGTATGTAAGAATCCCAGGGATGGGGGAGCCTGGTGGGCTGTTGTCTATGGAGTTGCACAGAATTGGACATGACTGAAGCAACTTAGCAGCAGTAGCAGCAGCAAGAACTCTATACTTCACATGCAATTCTGCTGTGAATCTGTTTTTAAAAACTGTCTATTTTTTAAAAGGTAGTTTTACCTCACTTTCATTTTTTAAAAATGAATGAAGAACACACAATTCTTGCAGAATGGCTGTTACAAAAATGAAATGCCCAGTGGCTGGGAACCACTGTCCCAAATGCCTTTAAAGGAATCTTCTCACAAGTGCTAGTCCCTCATGTACACTTGGCTTTAGGTTAAAAGAACACATCATATTTTACATAATCATACAGGCATGTGGGACATATACAAATATGTTCTTGCACCTAATTATAAAGCTGCTAGTTGATACTAAGCAAACATATACGCTAAGCTTAAATCTATCATCTTCAAAAGCCACCTCTGGTCCCGCTATGAGTTTTTTTACTGCCAAAGTTTTAAATGTCTGCTATTCCTAAATCCCTCTTCAAGTCCAATTCCCATCTTATTTTTGTGTAAGTTTTCTGCTAAAACTTCTCCTGCACACCTAGAGGATAACTTCTAACAACCCCATGAAAATTACCGCAATGATGTACTAATTTAGTTTATGAGTTCACGAGAAGGGGTTGATAGGTCTTCTATGTTTATGTTTATCTTTTCCTTCCTTGAGTTTAAGTGTCTCAGCTCAAGAACCTACTTAAACTGCTAGAATATTTGGGAATTCCCTGGTGGTCCAGTGGTTAGGACTTGGCACCGTCACTGCCACGGCCCAGGTTCAGTCCCTGGTCGGGGGGAACTGAGATCCTGCAAGCCACAAGGCAAAAACAAAAACAAAACACAACACTAAACGTGTTTTTTCAAACCACATATGGCCCCACGGATTATGATACTGTCCCCTCAGAGAATAACATCACCAGCCCCAACCACTGCCACCCAGTGAAGAATAACTACCCCAGGGTGACATTGCTGATGCCAACGATACTCAACCCTCTAACAACTAGTTTGCTGGAGATCCCCAAAGAAAGCCTAGGGAGCCATTGCTAAGCCTTCTGGTTCCGGTGGACATCTCTTGATGACAGAAGAGTCACAAGAATACCTTTTGCATGCTGGTTATTTATTTTTTTATTAAATGGCACACTGAAAGTATAAAAGTTGCCTAGGTACAAACAAGTTACAGAATAATGCATACAGACACAATATGGACTACATGTGACAATTCTGTTTAGCTTCTATTTTGATGATTTCATATCGTATCCAAAATGACAAACTCCAGCACTTTTTCTTAATCTAGCCCTGCATGACTGCAATTCCTGAGGTAAACAGTGTCCACTGCCAACATTCCTGGGTGTAAACCAAATCCTCTGAGAAGAATTCAGACAGTTATATCCCCCTATACAATACAGTGGAATTCATCATTGTAATCAGATACTATAGATTTCATTTAAAAAATGGAAATGAGCCCTTTATAATACTTCTACATCGGTATATGTTATTTTAGCCCACCAACAGGACCTCTCAAAAATCTTTTGACTTGTAAAGTGTGACTTAAGGATTTCTTTAATAGTTTTCAGCATTCAGATAAAAATGCTTGGTTAATCTGAAAGGATTGAACTCCTTACACTGAAAACTTGACTAGCACCAGAAATAAAGGTTCAGAAATAAAGTTTCCAAAAGCAGCACAGACTCAACACCCTAAAAAGAATGCCAATTTTGCCAGCTACAGTCCTTCCTTATCACCTTCCCGATGGAAAATGTTTAAGCTAAATGTCAGTGTATAGGTGCCCATGCAGTTTTGTTCTGAATATACCCTGTGTCTTGTGCCAATCAGGCTCTGTCTACTATACTCATTTGTTGCTTCAGTGAAGCCAGCCTGAAGACTCCACATTATAAAAACATCAATAAATAGCAAAGCGCTTTAGAGATGGCACTATAAGAAATCTTACTACTTTTCTATCCCAGGAATAAAACATGACATTTAGGAAGGCTTTCAGAGCCCATACAAGTGAGGGTTGGCCCTTTCATAGCTCATCTGGTAACTGCACAACTGAGGGCCACAAGGAAGTTAAGCAATGCCATCTTTTGAAAGGTACTTTCTGGTATTTCTCCTGAAACCTGTCTCTTCATGCTTATTCGACATTCTTCAAGTAATAAACTCTTTGTTTTACTTACAGCAAAATTAAAAGAATTATCCCCCACCCCCACCTTTTAATTAAATCTTCTAGGAGAAGCCAAAATTGTTTAAGAAAATTAAAAAAGGACTTGTTGTTACCAAGTTTTAAAGTTCAAATTTAGATAGCAATTCAGATATTTAAACCTAATTATAAAGTTTTCTGAAAAATAGCTGGTTTCACACCCACCCCCCCCAATCAAACTTTATAGGAACTATTTTTTTCTGGCTTTATTGTTCTTTTAAATGTGTGTGTGTGTGTGTGTGTTTTAATGAATGAATTTTCCCGTAAATCTACGTTGCTCTAGCCCAAAATAAATTTAATTAATGTGCCATGGTAAAGAACAGAGCAGGGAATTCCCTGGAGGTACAGCAGTCAGCATTGAGCACTTTCAGTGCCAGGGCCCAGGTTCAATCCCTGCTCAGGGAACTAAGACTCCACCAGCTGTGAAGCACAGCCCAAAACAGAACAGAGCATATGGCCAGAAATACTTGACTTTTTTCTTTAGAAGAATTTATAGGGTACCAAAAAAAATCCCTTTCGTTTCTCACAGATTTAGGGACCTTTAAAATCGTCCTAAAAACCACACTTTTTTTTCAAGTCAAATCTGGTAAACTAGATGACAGAGTTAGCTTTTATTCACAAATGCAGTGAAACACGAGGGACTAAAGGTTTTGCAGAACTTCGCGTTTTTACAGAGTACAATCCTAGTGATGAATTCTGATGACATTGGGAGAATAAATAAGTTATTTAATACATGCAAATTTAAGATCAAAGCAGCCCCAGTTGGAAGTGTCATCTCTGTGCCGAGGGTGAAGTGTGCAGGCTTTCAGCGTTGCTGCCCCTCCCCTGCTCCTGCCGCAGGTGTTCCTCTGCAAGAATACAAGCGAAGGTCAGTGCTCATCCCAAGTCAAAGGGGCAGCAGGCAGACCTACCCATGCATATTTTAGGATATTACATATTTATATCACACAAGGTCTTTAGATGGCTTAGGACAATGAAAAAATATGTTGGATTTTTTTTTTTAACATGAAGAAATCGGAAATGTTTAGTACTAGGGACTTAATATTCAAAAAAAAATTTTTTTAAGTGAAAAGAGTACACCCTGAAGTAAATTCATAGGTAAGTGCTTACAAACTTACACTGTATGTAAGGATTGGAATTCACAATAAAGGACTGCGTTTTCAATTAGCATTTTGAGGGATGCCAAAGTTCAACTAAAAAGAAAAAACCAAAAAACACTTCTTCAAATAGAAATCCTCCCAGCAGTACCCTCTTGTGGCAAGAAGAAAACTTCCTACCAAGCTCAGAAAACCACCCACGAAATTGCAGGGAAGAGTCTTCAGCCAAACACGAGAGGGCAATTTTTGTTTAGTTGTGGGGAAACTAAGCCCATGTGCCACAACTACTGAAGCGGCACACCAAGAACCTGTGCTCACAACAAGAGAAGCCACCGCAGTGAGCAGCCTGCGCACCCCCAGCCAAGAGCAGCCCCTCCTTGCTGCAAGAGGAGAAAGCCCGGGAGCAGCAGCGAAGACCCAGCACAGCCAAAAACACACAAAGGAATCTTAAAAAAAAAAACACCTGCTTTCATGATGGCATGCTTTGGACTCATTTTCAAATAAAAGAGAGTTTAATTTTAGTGTTCCATGTTTCACTTGGATTGAGTTTATGTCTATAGAGGGTATATAATCTGAAGAATAATTTTAATCTCTTTGTAACTTTCTCAATGTTATCAAATGAAACATATCCTTCACAGAATAAGTTTGAGCTGAGAAAGTAAACAGGATGTTTAAATGTGTTACAGAAACCTTATGCAATTTGGGGTTAACAATTCTTCACGGTCCCTGTTGTGCCAAGAACATTTTTGATAATCAAGAAAAATAATCTGCAATATCACCGTTCTCTCATTAGTGCATGCATCCTCCTTCCTGAGCCTTCCACAGAACAGGGAGGGATCCAAAGCTTTGTTGACCTTGACTCTATGTGACGTCTCTGGCATTTTCTACAGAGAGGAGCCAAGGTAACCCAAGGACTCTTGCATCCCCTCTAGCACTCTCCCGTTCCTGCTCCCCTCCCATTACAACTAAAAATACCAACGTTACAGGTCTGCTGTGCTAACAAGTGTTAATGCATACGCTATCCATGGTGACAATTAAATAGAGAAACTAGTATTATCATCTATTCTTCGTAAACACATAAAATGGTAAAGCCTTTTTGGAGGGAAATTAGTATCTACTACATTTTTTAATATGCAAAATTTTGAACCAATTCTACTTCAAGGTATGCACATAAGAGAAATACTAATGCTACCCAGCAATACTGTAAAACCAAAAAATTTAAAACATACAAAAGTACATTAGCAAAGAGTGATTAGTAGTTCCACGGAATACTACAGACTATATAGGAAATTAAGAATGAGGTAGAAGCAGATTTACATAAACTGATAACACGTGAAAAAACAAAGTGTAGGATGATATGTACAGAAACAGTGCTTATAAATTTAAACAGAAATGACTCCTGAAGGATACCCAAGCTGCTAACAGCGCTACCTTCTGTGAAGGGGAGGGGAATTGAGGTGTTAGTGAGAGGTAAAGAGATGAGGTATGAGGGAATTCTACATTGTATCACTGATGTTTAGAGATTTACTCTTGTACCGGGTGTTTGGTTTTGCTTTTAAGTTCTTGCCAAATAGTAGGCAATAATGGCAGTTCCTTACCAATACTTGAAAAAGTAACTAGGAAAACTTCTCATATTCTTTAAGTGGAAAAGTGCGCAGGAATGGCAATCAAGGGTGCTGATTCTGCTAAAAATGACCAGCTGCAGGCATGGGCCTCTTAGTCTTGGTTTTCTCAACTGTAAAATAAGTGATGGAAATGATTTCTTTTCCAACATCCCATCTACTCAGAATTCTAAGATAATAGAAGGATAACGCCTAGTAAAGGCAGAACTAACCTCCAAGAGACCACTTTGCCTTCAGATCTTAAGAGATGTGGCAAACATTTAGCACGATCAATATTGCTCATGGCAATTTAGGAACACCACAAAAGACAATTTGCACTTAGATGTTTCTTAAAAGTTTATTTCAATAGTCAAGATTTATATTTGTTCTGATAATCAGCTGCCTGGGCCCCATCTATGCTGCTGCTGCTGCTAAGTCGCTTCAGTCGTGTCCGACTCTGTGCGACCCCACAGACATCAGCCCATCAGGCTCCTCCATCCATGGAATTCTCCAGGCAAGAGTACTGGAGTGGGTTGCCATTTCCTTCTCCTATGACTGTCCTTAAAAAGAGAGATCAGCTGTACCATAGTTGGAAATAATGAGCTATAAACTATTCAATTTAGATTACCAAATGGAGGTCTTAGTGTTTTGATAAAATCAAAACAACTGAAAGTTCATTGGAGTGACTATTCTTGAAAGAAATATGAGCCATTCTCCTAAGAATTTATTTGTGAGTAATTACAACATTACCACAAAGAATATTCACCCCACTCCCCACTAAAAATGAATCCTGAAAATGCAAAGGACAACAATAAACCTGTGACTGTTCTATTTTCAGCAATCTTGACTTTTCTCAGTCTGAGAGGGGAAAAAATAGATAACTTGATAAAAAGCTCTTTCTTCAGTATGCTCATGATCTAAGCTGCTCCAAAGAGTACAAATCTATGGGAAAATCAAGTTTTTCAATACTTCTTTACAGAAATTATATCTAAGAATTTTGTCTAGTCTTCTCTCTGCTCCTCACAAGATTATCTTTCCAAAAATCATTTTTTTAATGATAAATAACACAGGCTAACTATATTAGATATAAATGGAATTAAATTATGACTCAAAATCTTAGGAAAAACCTCAAAGATAAAAATAGATAAGAAGAAAATATACTTGCTAAAAGCCGAGTGATAAGTCTCAGAAAATTCATACCCATTTGCTTTCTTCCACTAGGTTGTCTGCCAAGATTTGGGTTTGGAGGCTGGAGTGAAGACCCTTTCAAAAATGTATTTTGGTTGTGATCCTTAGCTCCATGCAAGAAATGAGCTAAAATCCCATATAAAAGAGGTCTATAGCAGAAAGAAAATAAAAATTAATTAAATGTGCATAAACAGGAAAAACTTTAAAATATCTATTCTGTAAAAAGTAGTCTCTGACACCAAAATAGCCAAATAATTCACTAGACTTAAAAGAGTTGCATGGTTATTACCCAAACGCCACACTATTCATGCTTTTTGAAATTTAAGTGTATAATTTGACTCTACAATTTTAAAATTCATAGGAAACATGTTAACAAGTTAAACCTCATCTAAACTGAAATACAAATTCAATCAATGCACAGGAATCAGCTTTTTTTTTTCTTTTTTAACTCCAAGTCCAGTATAAGATTTCCCATGACCTAACACAGTCTGATACAATACACACTTATTGGATTCATAAATTCTTGTGTGAGTTCAAATCCTGGCCCTGCCACTTGACAAGATTCAAGATTCAGCAAGATTTTTAATATCCCCAGCCTCATAAATGTTTCCTCCTCTATAAATGAGGGTAAGTATAGTCTCTATCTCACAGGGCAGTCACAGACCAAATGTGTCAATAAATGGCATGTTTAGAACTGTGCCTGCCATGTATTAAATGGTGTATAAATGTAAGCCATATAGATGTCAGATAAGAACTAAAATGTTAAAAACTACAGTTTACAAAACATTCATTCCTCTTATTTTATCTTCACCTTGTGGTGTCATAATCATCACCTCCAATTTATCAATGAGAAGACCACAGCTCACAGAGGATTTGCGAAAGGGCTGCTTGGATAGTAAGCAAAGCTGACACTTGAACCCCAAGTCCCATATTTTTTCCCTTAGCATATGCTGCCTGCTGCCCCTGCACCAATGGAAGCTCTCTGATGACAATAGAGAGGTTTCTCTCGTTTCCAGTCTCACAGTTTGAAAACATCCATTTAATGGACTGTCTTTGAGATTTTTATCTACTTACTAGCAGGTGTGAGAGTTTTAAGTATGATATCTCCCTTCCCTTCAAAAGGTGGAGTCTCCTGAGTGTGAGCTGAACTCACGTTTTCAGGAGCTAAGGCAGGCAGTGAGTGACAGCGCTTGCAGTGTCAGAGGCTCGGCCATCAACAGCATCATGGCGGCCTCCCTGCCTTCTCCCTCGGCCACTCTGGGGAAGTCAGCTGCCACTCAAGCCGTCCTATGGAAAGGCACATGTAACGAAGAACTGAGGCCTCCAACAAGCAGCCATGTGAGTGAGCCACATGGAGATGGACCCTCCAGCCCCACCCAGGACTTGAGATGACTGGCCTGCCACCCCCCCACTGGCCAACATCTTAACTGCAACCTCCCGACTGAGGCTGAGCCAGGCCACAGAAGTCACTCTCAGATTCCTCATCACAGATACTAAATGTCTGCTATTTTACACCACCAAATTCTGGGGTAATCCATTATACAGCAACAAATAACTAATTGCACACAAAAGCAATGTTTCCATTCCACAAGGAAACCAAGAGAATGGGTTTCTCTATTTAATAAGATGCCTCAGCTCTTATAAAAGCAGTATCCAGGAATATAATATAGGTCTCTTGGTCAACTTTAAACCATTGTTTCCCCAAATGTTAACTGATCAAAGGAGATTTTTACATTAAAAAAAATCATATTTGCCAAATTTATAGTAAAATCTATTTAAGATTTAAAATTTTTAAGACTTAAATATTTTTAAATGTTATGAGAAAACATATAACCAGCTCATTTAACCTGCAACTTCATCAATATCAGGTTTCTTTTTAAAAAATTCTGAGTTAAAAACAGCGATAATTGTTTTTAAAGTACAGCTTCACAATGCCTTATTTGCAATTTGAAAAACAGAAACTCTAAAAACTAATTTTCTTCATAAATATGGCACAAACTCACTTGGTATGGCTTGACCTAATATCCAACCAGTCCATTCTAAAGATCACTTATGGGTGTTCATTGGAAGGACTGAGGCTAAAGCTGAAACTCCAGTACTTTGGCTACCTCATGCAAAGAGTTGACTCATTGGAAAAGACTCTGATGCTGGGAGGGATTGGGGGCAGGAGGAGAAGGGGACAACAGAGGATGAGATGGCTGGATGGCATCACTGGCTCAACGGACAGGAGTCTGAGTGAACTCCGGGAGTTGGTGATGGACAGGGAGGTGTGGCGTGCTGTGATTCATGGGGTCGCAAAGAGCTGGATATGACTGAGCAACTGAACTGAACTGAATATAAGGTTATTAAATACTTTACCCTACATATTGTGAAATTTTTTTAACTTTCACTGAAAAATACTAATGTGAACATTGAGTGCTACTTCAGACTTCCACTGGCACCCACACCTAATGGTATATGGACTTTATTACTTTTTAAAATCTAAAATCTTTTCAGTGGAAATGCTTTGAACAAAGCAATAAGTGTCCTTCAGAAAGCAAACTGGTGGCAGCATGACACATGACTCAGAAAAGAACATGACTGGAAAGAAATGGGAAAGAGGCCTCTTGAAATGCACGATGTAGGGCATAAGGACAGACAGACACAACTGCACAGGCAGAATTGATGAAACTCGCAAAGTGACTGGTGGAGAAATGAGGAGCCAGAAGTACACGTGAGGTCTGAGATGAGGACCTGAATGGCTCTGTGAGGAAGCTACAATGGAGTGGTCTGAGGAGATGAAAATAATGGACTTGATTTTTAGACACACCAAGTTTGAGATAACAGCAGAAATGTGTGCCCGCAATTCATGAGATCTGTCAGATTTAAGGCACAGTCACCAGTGTGGCGGCATCACTAAGGACTCAAGAATACTTAGAAAGAAAAGTGGGCAAGGGGCAAGAAGAAAAGAAAGTTAAGGACAAATCTTGGGGGAGTGCCCACAATTTAAAGGAACCTTCCTAAAGGAGTCAGTGAAGAAACTGAGATAACCATTAGGAAGATAGAAAAAACCAAGACAGTAAAGGGTCAAAAAAGACAAGTGACAAGAAGTGTTTTAAGGAAGAGCTGTTAATATTACAAAACACTGCAGAAATTCAAGTAAAACTGAGCATCTCAAAGTGGAAATAGGTATATTCCCACTCTCAGTGCTGGGGGCTTGATACAAAGTAGAGGTTAAAGGTATCAAATCCCTTATGATTATACAGTAGAAGTGAGAAATAGATTTAAGGGCCTAGATCTGATAGATAGAGTGCCTGATGAACTATGGAATGAGGTTCGTGACATTGTACAGGAAACAGGGAGGGATCAAGACCATCCCCATGGAAAAGAAATGCAAAAAAAGCAAATGGCTCTCTGCTACTGCTACTAAGTTGCTTCAGTCGTGTCCGACTCTGTGTGACCGCATAGATGGTAGCCTGCCAGGCTCCCCCATCCCTGGGATTCTCCAGGCAAGAACACTGGAGTGGGTTGCCATTTCCTTCTTCAATGCATGAAAGTGAAAAGTGAAAATGAGTGAAGTTGCTCAGTCATGTCTGACTTAGCGACCCCATGGACTGCAGCCTACCAGGCTCCTCTGTCCATGGGATTTTCCAGGCAAGAGTACTGGAGTGGGGTGCCATTGCCTTCTCCGTACAAATAGCTGTGAAGAGAAGAGAAGTGAAAAGCAAAGGAGAAAAGGAAAGATATAAGCATCTGAATGCAGAGTTCCAAAGAATAGCAAGAAGAGATAAGAAAGCCTTCTTCAGTGATCAGTGCAAAGAAATAAAGGAAAACAACAGAATGGGAAAGACTAGAGATCTCTTCAAGAAAATTCGATATACCAAGGGAACATTTCATGCAAAGATGGGCTCGATAAAGGACAGAAATGGTATGGACAGAGCAGAAGATATTAAGAAGAGGTGGCAAGAACACACAGAAAAACTGTATAAAAAAGATCTTCATGACCTGGATAATCATGATGGTGTGATCACTCATCTAGAGCCAGACATCCTGGAATGTGAAGTCAAGTGGGCCTTAGAAAGCATCACTACGAACAAAGCTAGTGGAGGTGATGGAATTCCAGTTGAGCTGTTTCAAATCCTGAAAGATGATGCTGTGAAAGTGCTGCACTCAATATGCCAGCAAATTTGGAAAACTCAGCAGTGGCCACAAGACTGGAAAACGGCAGTTTTCATTTCAATCCCAAAGAAAAGCAATGCCAAAGAATGCTCAAACTACCACACAATTGCACTCATCTCACATGCTAGTAAAGTAATGCTCAAAATTCTCCAAGCCAGGCTTCAACAATACCTGAACCGTGAACTTCCAGATGTTCAAGCTGGTTTTAGAAAAGACAGAGGAACCAGAGATCAAATTGCCAGCATCTGCTGGATCATGGAAAAAGCAAGAGAGTTCCAGAAAAACATCTATGTCTGCATTATTGACTATGCCAAAGCCTTTGACTGTTTGGATCACAATAAACTGTGGAAAATTCTGAGAGAGATGGGAATACCAGACCACCTGACCTGCCTTGAGAAATCTGTATGCAGGTCAGGAAGCAACAGTTAGAACTGGACATGGAACAACAGACTGGTTCCAAATAGGATAAGGAGTACATCAAGGCTGTATACTGTCACCTGCTTATTTAACTTATATGCAGAGTACATCATGAGAAACGCTGGACTGGAAGAAACACAAGCTGGAATCAAGATTGCTGGGAGAAATATCAATAATCTCAGATATGCAGATGACACCATCCTTATGGCAGAAAGTGACGAGGAACTAAACAGCCTCTTGATGAAAGTGAAAGAAGAGAATGTAAAGGTTGGCTTAAAGCTCAACATACAGAAAACGAATATCATGGCATCTGGTCCCATCACTTCAAGGCAAATAGAGGGGGAAACAGTGGAAACAGTGGCTGATTTTATTTTGGGGGGCTCCAAAATCGCTGCAGATTGTGACTGCAGCCATGAAAT